>JAOWBL010000609.1:0-13302 GCA_028564865.1 Zenarchopterus dispar | reverse complement strand
AGAGAAGAGCTTCCTGTCATTACTTCCATTAACAATTACAGCTCTCAGGACTCATTCACATTTCGCTCATGTAAGAGCATTGTGAAGCTTGTGTGTTTGTGGAATATTACATTTATACTTAGGCTGTTTGTTTATTCAAAAACCATGAGGTTGTTTGTCTTTCGGCTGTATAACCATGATATCAGTTCAGTCTTTCAGATCAGACTGATGTTAGAACCACTTCTGTCTTGCTGTTTTGAGCTGAAGGATTTGCCACCTATTCACCAATTCTGGCTTTTAGGAGTAAATGTGAGAGGTGCCCCATCAGCAGAACCTGCTTTTGTTCGTGTCTTGATTCAAAACAACTTCATTCATGTGCTCTGAAAAAGCATTTTGTTGAGTTGAATTGGGGCCACAGCAGGGTAGGAGACAAAGAAAGAGCTAAAGGTGTTGAAGGTCAGGAAAAGAAAAGATGAGTGAGAGGGAAGTTACAGAAGAGGAGGAAGGTGACCGTGACAAAAATTGTCCTAGTCGAAAAGTGTTGGCTCTAAGTAGCCTGCACGAGAGGGGGGTGGGAAATACTGTGTCACCTTGTAACAAAGCATTTTCATTTTTATCTTGATGTGTTAAAGTCTGAGAAATTATGAACACCCAAAAACTAAGTGCATTTATTTCCTATGTTCCCACTGTACCGGTAACTGTTCATGGGGTGTATAAGAACTTCACAAATGTGTCCAAACAATTTCATTTCAAATATAGCTACCTACATGAATGCTGCCAAAGCTGAACTGAGGACTAGCTGAGGTCTGATGGAACTCACTGTCCAATAGCCTGCCACTTGGGGGTCCACGCTGTTGTTTCAGCCACCTGGGTTTGGACAAGTCTACTGGCTAAGGCCAGGAAGTCGTGGACTGTGGATTTCAATAAATGACATGGCGCTTATTTCAAATGTCACCGACTAGTAGTCTAGTCTATCAACTTGGGGGAGTCCTGAAAAGGAAAATGTCTCAACTGAAGGACCCAGCTGCAGCGGGAGGTTGTCCAGCTGGCGTCCTCTGTAGTCATGGTTGTGAAACTTAGCAGTGGAGGCCAGAAACTGGTTTTTAGGCTGTAAATGTGTTCCTTTCTGAGAGCAGAAGATTGGAGGTGAAGCAGAGCAGATATGAAAAGGTGTGTGAGGGTCAAGTTCTAGAGAGAGAAGGCTACAGTGTTTGAGCATAAAAATTACAAATCATGGGCTCAAACCAAGAAAATAAACTCCTGCTTAAAGATAGCTTGTACTTACAACAATGGCTGCAGTTTGAGTCAAAAGCATGATCAATCCTTTGCCCTGCTTACTTGTTGGAGAGGTGTCTTCTTCATTAAACTCTGAAATCTTCCCCTAATGACCAGGGTTACAAAAGGTTTTTGTTTGTTTTTTTTCCCCCTCTGTGTCTTAATGAAGGTCATATTTGTATCCACGGCTCAACAACAGATCAGTGATAGTCCCACCTTGCTCCACTCCACCCAGGTCTTTCTGGTGGTCTTTCATTGTCAAACAGGAGTTTGCGTTTGTAAGAGAACCTTTTGCAGAACACCTTCTTAGTCTTCCAGATCTTAACTTGATCTTTCATGATTGGACATTACAGAATGTTCTGAACTAAGAAACTTTTGTACTTTGACATGTTTCTGTCCTGCTCTTCTGGGCATTAATTCTCTTTGTTTTCAGACTCCTGGGTGGCTGCTTTGAGTCCAAAGCTGTTGATTGTTGACTTTGCATCGTACTCCTCTTTTACTCTTACCATCCCTTATATGTGGAAGAAAACAAAGTGCTGTTCTTCCTCTTGGGATCTGTCCATATTTTCATTTGATAAAAAATGGAGCCCATCTACCAGTGCAGCCCATTTTACTCTGATGAAGTCTTGTTCTTTGTTTGAGAGCCCAGTTACACGTCAGTTCAAAATGTGACTCTTCTATTTCAGAAAACACAAATTACACAAGAGTACCTATTTGAGGTTGAGGGAGAAGTAGTTATTTATTGTGTAAAATTGTGATTTATTCTTTTTTTTTAAAGATTTCCAGTTAAAATTCTTCTTCCATATTTTATTTATCTATTTAGTCAAATATATTCCACCCTAGGGCAAATGAAAACGCCCAAACCCATTATTTGCAATCAGTATCACCAACATGTCAACAAATCATTGAGAACATAATCATTTTAGAAGTCACTGAGTACTCAATTTTACATTTAGCTTTCAAATTTAGAGCTAGTGATTGTTAGGAAACAACAGCCACAAGTAAAATTTTTTTTTGTTTTTGAAGATAAAATGACCCTGTGGTGTGACAAATAAGGATGTGTTTAAATTTGTATCAAGGTTTTTTTTTTCCTTTCTTTTTTTTAAACTGTCAAGTGTATGAAATGGCAGAAAAACATTGGGGCCACAAGATTGAAGTGAACTGAATCCTGAAGGAAAATTATATTGTTGCTTTTATAGATTACTTTGAAACATTGATTTTTAAAAAAGAAAAATAAAAGATACAAATATGAAATTGTTGGAAATGTAGCAGAAAAAGGTGTGGAGGTGTAATTGAAATATCCAGATATGCCTTGGCTGAGTTTTCCTTTTTTTATAGCTAAATCATAGCAATGATTTAGCTGACGACATGAGCATCAACAGGTACAAACAAGTGAAGTCTCTCGGGGTGTAACGTGGACACAACCTCACTGCCAACAGTTCACTATCCAGAGTGCAAAAACAGCTGCTCTACAAATAAGCCTGATATTCCTAAATCTAGTCTTATCTTATTTTAAGAAAAAATATCATTACCAATAGGGTTAGAACAGCTTTTCTTGGCTAAAATTTCTAAAACTATCAAAATGAGTCTAAAATAATTTAATTTTCTTCTAACCAGGCTTTTTTTTCTAAAACTTTCTTCGAAATTAGTTTTTGCTCCTTCACAAGATTACGTCTTCTGCTGACAAGTGCTGCAGTCTCTCCTTGAACATTAACACTCTTGCTGCAGTTTTTTTTTCTGACATTTTTATCTACATAGAGAATCAACAAAATCCACAATATGCAACTGTTTCTCTATTTTTTATTTATTTATTTTTAATTCCACACTGTTGATGACAATTGAGAAAAATAGTTTAAACTTTCTCCTTCTGGCTCTTGATTTTTCTCCTGCTCTACATCCTCAGTATTTCCCATCCAGCCTATCTGGATTTAATAGTCCCATTCTAGGTATTACATGGCCTTTGCCAGAGTTAACAATCATTATAAAAGTGCCAGCACAACATAAAAGACCATATGCAGCAAAACATCTTCACCCAAGATAAAAAATGTTGGAAAAAAAGTCTAAAAGCTGGGAGTGCATCTGCTTTTGTTTCCTTTTGCTAACAAAAGCAGAGAAGGCCATGTTGGTTGTCCCATTAGGCCTTCAGAACATTTCCAACACTCCAGAGGGAATGGAGATTAGGAGACTTTTATTTTTTTAAGCATACATGCTTTCAGTCAGATTCCCTTCCTGCTTAGATCTTTTTTGCCCCTCATAAGCTTTTTTCCTCCGCTTAAACCAGTTACTAACGAGGCTTCAGCAGCTGCCACCGTGGAGATCTTGGAAGGTTTGGATTTCTGCTCTGTAATTTTTGGCACCAGAGGTCATTTTTATGTAAAAATTAATTTTAGAGCTAACAGTTGTGTCTCTTGTAAGCCATGACCAATCAAGGCGCCTTTGTGTAGGCATCGTCATCACTGTCGTACCATTCTTCCTTTGGATTTATCAAAGCCTGCAGATGCAAAGAAACACAGAGGGAGGCTGGGGTGAGCGTGCAAACACTGCTGTCTTCTCGGATCATCTGCAAACCAACTGGGCTGTCACCATGGAAGCTCCACCAGCTCGAACATTTAACTGTCTGTGCTGTCAACACACTGTATAATGTGGAGAAGCGATAACGCTGTAATGGTTGCAAGTAGAAAGAGACGCCTGTAGCGATTCAAGGCCCTTATCTATTCCTTCCAAGTGCCCACGTGAACCGCAAGACTCCGTTGGGTAGCAGAGTCTTCAGATCTGTGTGCTGTGAAACTAACTAGTTGCAGACACACATTTGGAGAAAGTGATGCTAATCGGCGTTGGCACGTGTGGCTTGCAGCCTGCATGTTTGCTATGAAGTGCAGGCATCAAGAGGCAAGTGTGTCATCATTTAGCTTTATGTACTGGTGCACCATGGTGATGTCGTACGCCTTATAAACCATCCTCTCCCAATTACACCTGGGAGCTGTTGAGTCCCCTCGTGCCGGCTGCTGAGATCCATTGCAGAGGTTAAAAGCTTTCCTCAGGGGTATCTTGTTGATGGTGAAGAAAAAAGAGAATATTCAAGCTGATGGCTTCTTTTGCCACTGGTTTTTGCCATTTTTTGCTAATAAGACATTTGAATTGCTAGTCTGGCTCCTCCATCTCTCCTCTTGAGTTTCAGGTTGCGTCTCATTGATAGGCAACAGTCTGTACTGTCACTGTTTGCAGCCTGTGGAGGAAAGGGGCACCTGCTGCTTGCAGATGGATCCATCCTTCCGCCTAAGTAGCCAGATGAGTTCTTGTTTTGCAGTGCACATAAGGACGCCAGGGTTCGAACAAGCTTTTCATAATTTCTTTCAATGTTTATGTGTGTGAATGCACTCACAAACACACAGTAATCAAAGAAGTAATTGCATGATTTACCACCTACATATGCTCTATTGCTTACAGAATTATGGCCTGTACATTTTAGAATAATAATCTAGTTTAAACCTGCTCTTCTCCCACAGCTTGTTCCGCACAATAATCCTCAGCAGATATTAACGCAACTGTACTGATGGTAAAATCTGGTGGGGCATACTTGAGGAAAGTATGAAGCTCATTCAAAAGCAGCACATGAGCTGAATGACATTTTTTTTTCTTTCAGTCTCATGGCTTATTCCAGTTAGAAAATTTAAATGTACATCTATTTAAAGCTGCTGCAAGTAGCAATACCACCACGTATGGCCAGATGGGGGCATTTAGTTTAGCAGTGGCAAAAGAGCAAAGAACAAAACTGAGCAAATGAGTCAGGACGGTCCAGCATCTCTTTAAATTATTTTTACTGACCAGAGATTGATTTTGTTGTTATATTCCAAATCATGCACTTGTGCACCTAACATTAGAGAATGCAAGTGCACTAAAATTTTCAATTCACAGTAAACTGCAAGTACCCTGATGGTGAATTCAGATAATGGAGAAGCTATTGGTCATCTTGGTGATGTAGCCAAACTTGATGTGATGTGCTGGTCCCCTGTGGTCAGAAGTACATTTCCAACATAGTGGCTTTAAGCTGAACAATTGCAAGAAGACTAAGCCATGTGGAGCCTTTTCATGTATAGAGATGCTGAGTAAACAATAAGTCGAAGACTTAAAGGAAATAATACTACACTTGGAAAAAAAGAGAAAAGGCAAGTAACTGGTAGGTTTTGTACAAATCGTTTAGCACAGTACTTTGAAGGTGAGAGGCATAAGACTGTCTGGTCAATGATGCAAGTTTTATTTTTTCAGGCTTTTTTAAAAAAAAATTTATTATGCTGTAACTGTAAGACATGAGTGTAAAATAAATATATAAGTGGTGGTGTCAAAAACCATTGTTTCCAATACGATGAGGGTAAATTTGAAACGTCAAAAGTGATCCTAATTTGCTCTGTAAAATGCCAAAAACGCAGTCATCAGTCATTTTTTTAACCTGTCTTTACCCTTCTGCTTCCAGCTATTGGAGAGCCAGTAAGGCTGGAGTGGTTCAACCCCCAAGGTGAGCGCATCATCCCCTCAAAGCGAATGGCGCTGCACACGGAGGCGTCACGATCCAGGCTCATCATCTACAATGCCATCATTGAAGATGCGGGGATCTACCGCTGTCAGGCCACCGATGCCAGCGGTCACACAGCAGAGGCCTCAGTCGTGCTGGAAATTTACCGTAAGCTTGCCTAATGACATGCATGTTCATTTACACATCTACTTGCAGATGCTCTCACCCCCGAGAAGACGTGAAGCGAATGCAGCTCTTCACATCCTCTGGTAATTTGACTCATATGACCACCATCCTCACAGCTTTATACTCGCTCTGTGTGTCCATGCTCTTCAGGTCCACATGTACCTTTGACTTTGTGACTTTTTGTGTGAGCGTGGGTGAGCGTGTTTGTTATAGTCATTCTTGCGATTAAAAGATAATGACGGCCGGCGATGCCAAGGGACTTGGATCCTGTCAAACCTAATGAGGGACGTGGCACCGAGGCTAAGCTGCCTTGGTGACCCATTACTATTTCCAGAGCAAAACTTAATGTTATGAGGCAGAGGGAGGCTCAGCGGTTACAGAGACTGCCCCATCTCAGGTTTAATCTTAACAGCGAGCAGTAAATTAACTGCCATTTGCCCCTTTTAAAGTGTCCTTGAGTGAAAAATCTAGCCAAACTCTTACCAGCTCACTGCTGTGACTTCCTGTGGAGTAGAAAAGACTTCTGATCATGTAATTTTTTCATAAAAATATAGAGCTTTTTGCAACTTAAAAGTAATTGGATTGTACAAGTTTAAAAGGGGCTCAAATGCTGTTTGAAGTGTCTAATCTTAGATTTTTACTACTTTCCACCCAACATGATATAAATAAACTTTTTTTTTCCCATTTGCATTTCCCTTCATGCAACAGGGAGATGATTTTTAAAGAGCATTTAGATCTCCATGGAGGTTATGAAATGTATAGAGCCTGAAACTGAATAAAATATAAGTTGAAATCAGTCAAGTATTTTGAAAAACCTTGCAAAGACCTGACTTGAGTTAAAAGGGTGGGAAAAATCACCTAATACTTGGAGCACCCTAAAGCAGAACAGTGACGTGGAATGGATTAACGTTATAATGCAAGAATTATGCACAAAAAAAAAAAAAAACATAAGAAGCAAGTAAGCTCTGAGATGTGACTAACCAAATACCCTCATGCACCAGGGCTTTGATCAGGGATCTTCTCGAAGATTAATTGGAGGAAACTTCAAGGTAGAGGGATTCAACTCCAGGAAACATACTTGCACACAGACAATCCTATGCACATGTACACTGTGGAAGTCTTCACCTGCTGTGAAGCTGCCTTTTCATCCTCTTCCAGTGAAGCATTAGAGAAGACAGCACAGCCTCAATCACACCTGCCACCACTCAGCCCTTCATTCATTCAGCACGTAACCAGCTCTCCAAAGCCATTGTTTCCATGACAACCGGGTGCCGCTCTCTCACGGCTGGTGCTGTAGATTGGATGAGCAGCATGTGAATGAAAATCTGCCTGAAGCTCAAACCAGAAACTCAGTTAGCGTGCAGCCAGGGCAGGTGAAGAGCCCTTGGGCAGCTCTGTCAGACTACTGCATGTTGACAGGAGAGCCTCGACCTGAAGGCGAGAGATTGTTGGTGCGCCATCAGTAGCTTCTAGCCACATATGGTGGTGACTAACTAGAATGTTACATGATGTAACTTCCCTGTCAGTCTTAATAGTTGCAAAACAATTCACATTAACAAAAAGATAGCTTAGTTTCAGATATTTAAAACAATATGTTGTTGGGCTTTGTGTTTTGTCCAAAATTGCTCGATTAACAGCTAGTTGGCAAATATTAGTATTGTAGTCCTACTTAGCATCAGTATGCTAATAGCTGTTAGGACGAAACAGCTTCACAGAGCTGTGAGCTTAGCAACTGTTTTTTTCTGAGGTCTTCCTTAAAGTTACAGGCTGAGTGAGTCGGAAGGAAAGCTTTTGTTGAAAGTGACAGATTATTTCACTTAACTGCTGTATTTTGCTGTCTTGAAGACGTAAACTGAGTTCATATTCATTAGACTAAACTATTAGCACATAAATCTAAAGATAACCCAAGCAAATTTAAATTTGCCTTGCAGGTATATCTATCTATCTTGTGTTGGAGCTAATCAACTATACCCCCAAAGACATGTGGAGCCAATCAGTCCTTACTTTGGGAGCACATCTGTGGGTGGGCTTAACACAATGATGACAGTAGCGATGTTGTAATCTGGGTGGAAACAATGTAGATGGCTGCAGCTGAGGATTTACAGCCATTTCAATTGGCTTCAGCATTGACTGTTAAGGATTCCAACTTTTTCAAGATAGTCTATTTCATCGCTTCAATTGCAACGAAGAAGGTGACCTATTCAGTGTGACAGATTAAATCAAACAACAACCTTCCTCTTCCGTTGTCATTGGATGCAATTTATTTACTACAATAAAAGGCACCCAAAATGTGCTACTGTGTGGTAGGAACGTTCATGAATGAGAGTACTTTTGGTTTTGCAGTGAAAGCTTGTTCTTGTTTTGAATTGACCTGTCAGCTTGTTCCATACGTTGAATTGTCAGCTCCATGCTGGTGTAAATGTCTGTGGTTGGGAGGGCTACTAGACCCATTTCACAAGATAAAATTAAAAGACAGTTTTCACGACTGCCACATTCCTTTCATGCTGACACCTTGCTTACCCCTTATGGGAAAATACACACTGCTAAAAGGTCTGGCAGATTTCAAATGTGTTTGTTCCTTCTAGTGTACTTTAGTTTAAAAGATAATTGAAGCAGTTTTGAGTAAGAACTAAACATGTTTGCAGAAAAATTGTAGTTAACATTACAACTCAGAACAATTGACTTGGGTCAACATAAATTTGCTTCAAGCCTAAAACAAGACTCAAATGTCAGCCAACTTAAGTGATGGTGTCAATGGGGTCCCTACAAACATACTGAGGTAATTTTCACTTGTTAAGTATACTAAAAGTGTATGAAGAAGACTGCTTTTACAGGTACCTCCACCAGGTCCCCATCACCTTGTAATAAGGCCATAAAAGTCAGTTAGTGTAAGCTGTGCAAACGAGTGTCAATAGAGACAAAAAAAAATGGAGGTTTCATTACTTCTGCTTCCTAATTTTCATAAATTTAAAAGTATTAATCCAGTTTTATGGAAGAAAAGGCCATAAGCTTTCCTCCTACTGCATATTTTGACAGTTTATGCAGTATTTATTGAGTTGTATTGACTGATAATGATGGTGTTGACTGGAAGGAGATGCATGAAAAACCAGTCCTTTTTGTACACTTAAAAGTTGAAATCAGTTTGGTTTGTCTGTCGAGACCGTATCCACACAATTTAATTCAGTGGAATGATGCTTAAGTTTTGTCAAAGGCTTTAAAATGTTCGTTATTTTTGGTTCTTAAAGTTTAGACTTGCTGCCATTTACTTATAGGGTTTCCAGGATTGTTTTAACTTCAGAATGTTTCTTTAAACATCTTTAAACAGCTGAATGAGGCATCTCAAAATGACAAAAACAGTATAAACTGTGATTGATACTTTTCTTCAATTGGCATTCTGTGCTTTGGTCTTAATTCAATTATTGGTTCAATTCTGAACTTTTTTTCATTAATATCTTGCTATTGTTTCCCATGTTAACACACACACTGTGAACGAGCTCTTTTCATTTCTCTCCAGCTTCTTAATGGACAAGACGGTAGAGTTGCAAACGCCTACTTTCTAAAACTGTCAAAATAAGCCAGTAATGATGGGATAACTGATCTGTATCCTGGTTGAGAGAGGTTCAGGAAAATGCAGAGACAGTTAAATTCATTGCGTGTCTGAGACAACGGAGGGGAAAGTCTTTAGTGCTGAGTATATTTTCAATTTGCTTGTGTCAAGTGTGCAGTAGAGTGTTACCCCAGAGACCATGTTTTCCTTACCGATTCCCTTGTAGAGCAGTATGACTACAAAAGAGGTGGAAAAAGGATACAAACATTAGGAACAACCGACAGCAGAACTTTTAAACCCTCAGAGAGAGAGAGAGAGAAAGACCGAAGGGAGGAAAAGTGGGTTTTGGAAATAAGAAAGGCACAAATGATGTGGAAATTATGAGAAACCAACAGAGCGAATGGCAAAAACATGCAAAGGCACCCTTGAAGTTAATGAAGACACTGAGATGCCAGACACGTTCATGGGCAGAGGGTGCAGTCGTGGAGTGAAAGCTCATTTTAGGAAGCAGCCTGGCATAAATCACATGGCCAAATGCTAATGTTGAAGGCTCGCTAACAGAGGAGACTGATAGGGGAGTTTTTGCTGATTTATTCACGCCTTCACAATGCAGCACACAGGTGATAGCAGGTGTTTGTGGTGCCAGCGGAGCAACCCCCGCACACATTAGAGATGCTGATCTGAAGGAGAATGGGGTTCCAAGAGGGATCACGTGCTACTTGTGGGGAAGGGCACGCCTGAGAATAGTGTTCTCATTAAAGCTACTTATCTAAAACACCAAATGTTTGTAAAGCAGGACAACACAGCTTTCAAGTAGCTGTAAGCAGAATATATGATCAAAAGGAATCAGAGGCTTCCTGTCTTTGTATCCAATTCTACAAACATAAAGGCTCCAGAATAATTTGCTTATTGATTTTTCTCATGTAATGGTTGTGACTGGCAGCAAATGAAAATGGCATCCTTGTAACTCATGTGCTGTTTAATTATAGAGATTTTATACTGATTAGAGAGTGATTTTGTCATGTTTTGTTTGATATTTTCAAGTAAAACCTACTCATCCAATTGTAGGATATACATTATTTACATTATAACTGTTTACAATTGATTCATGTTTTGAACTGATTGTATTGCATCACAAGTTGTGCTACTGTTGCATCTTTTACTTCCACAAACTTATAACATCCATCCATCCATCCATCCATCCAACAAACCTCTTTTGCTCAGAAGGGATCGATAAGGATTTAGATTCAAATTGTGCTTAAGACTTTCAGTTCCCCCACCTCCTCTGCTTGCTTCACTACTGGAATGATGAGGTATTACCCAGCCATCTAAGAGAGATATTGGACAGGTTTCCATTAATGGATCTTTTACTGTACCTTGACTCTTGATGCGGCTCCATTACAGGGAACAACCCAGCCATGAGAATTTTATGAACTTCTGTAGGGTTGAGAAAAGTCCCTGCCTCCTCAGGTAATTCAGTATGGCCCTGAAAAACTGCTGGTTGAAGAGATGGTGTTGAATTGTGTTGCTGATTCAAAAGGCTTTAGGTACATCAGATAATGTTGAGAAGTTTTGATGTTCCCTTTTGAGTCTGAGTTACCTCTTATTTATTGCCACCACCTCAGCGTATGTAAACAGAAATGCATCAGCCATTTAGTTCTTCAATGATGATCTTCTCATTCCAGTTGATTCTTTTTTTTTCCCTTTTATTTTTACTAATAGGTGATTGACGCAACAAAAAAAAAGTAGTGAGATATAGTCACCAGTGATGTGGAGTGTTGGATTACTAAGTCAGTTGATCCTACACTGTAATTGAGAAACGACAACTAAAAGGACTGAAGAAGAGGCCAGCCTTGTAACAGTTCCAGCTTTCTAGGTTTTACCGCCGACCCCCAGTAATGTAACCCTATGCAATATATCCACTTATCACTGGTCTGCCCAGAAGCCACCTCCTAATGGGACACATTCAAAACTTCCTCTTCTGGAGGATTCTGGAAGACATTCTAACTAAATGTCCAAAACACCATGACCTGCAACTTTCGATGGAGACTTTTTTAGCTAAATCACGTGCAGTCAGCCCGTAGTCTGTTTGAACTGGAGGCTCCAGAGCGTTCACCCCACAAACAAACTGCACCAGAGTTTACTGATAGCCGTACTGAGACCACCTCTCCAGAGTGGTCTCTGTACGGCTATTTTTAGTGTTTACCAGAGTGCAGCTCTGTTTTCACACTGAAAATGAACCACACTCATTCCCAGAGTTTCTTATGGCTGACCTAAATGTTGCCAGTATGAAAACATCCATAGTTCTTTAACGAGCCTACAGTATGCTAATTTCCTTTGACTTTAGTCATAGAGAGATGTCTGTCATTGTGGTGGTGGTGTTATAATGGACAGGTAAGCTCATCTCTTATCCAGACTTTTATTCTAACTAGAGAAAAACTAGCTACTGTCGTGTCTGCACAGTGACTGGTTTGGTTCATATCGAACAGAGTATGAGCATTCAGCCTGAATTCTTCAATTATAAGACTTTTTTTTAGAATCAAAGTTTATAAGCCTATTTTTGAACTAGACCAGCAGTCAATTGCTACCAAATTATCAAAAATATTTTTTCCACATTGCATTTTTTTTTTTTAAATTCCCTTTTATTTCTGCAGCCACTTTTTCTGCATAGCCACTTGGCCAGCCCAACATTTATTCCTTTTAAGATGAACAAAACCTGCAAACTACTTTGAAATTGTAACATTTCCCTCAGAGTATACAATCCAGAAAGAAAATTGTAAGAATTTTTTTTTTTTTTTTTTAATTCCAACCCCATAACCTTAAATTCTGTCTCCAAACAGTCATGTGTAACAGGACAGTAAAAGCACATCAATTGCTTCTAATTTTCCTTTTGATGTTCAGACTTGCAATAAATTGCCTGAATGCTCAGAGGGGGGGGGAGAAAAAGCTTTTAAATCTCCATCTTGTTTGATCTCCCAGAGAGGCTGACGTTCCGGGATGTGCAGTCACCGCAGGAGTTCCGTCATGGTGAGACGGCAGAGGTGGTGTGTGATGTCATTAGCTCGCCAGTTCCCGTGGTGGTGTGGTACTACCAGGACAGAGAGATTACTGAGGAATACAACAGTAAGTTATGATCACCTACCTTCTCATTTATTCTACAGTACTATTTCATTTTATATTGTTACCCCGAATAGTAGCAGATCATTTAAAGTCCACTATTAATTGTTATTCTTCATTACATTTATATTCATGCTGTACAGACTTTCTTGAGGGTAAAAAAGGTGCTGGATTAAAAGTTTTCTTGGCAACCTGAGTCTTTGTTGATCCGGCGATAGTTGCAAGGCAAATAACAGTAGACTTTAATGGTTTTGAATTGTCTAAATTAAATTATTTTTCTAAAACTGCCCATAGAAGTGTCTTTTGATCAAGTAACTTCTGTAATGTAACTGGGATAAAATTAAGAGTAACCTAACAGGTTTTTGGCAACATGTTAAAGGCAGAGTAAGTGATTCTAAGTGATCTCTAACCCACTTTTAGGAATTGTTTTTTTGTCCGATCTATATCTTACAACTGTCTGTTAGCTGCTCTTCTTGTGAGGACAAAATAAAGGAGGTAAAAGCAAATGTAAGCATCCATGGATCCATCGCAGAGTTCATGAACTGAACAGAGTTCCTGTTAAGGTATTGTTTTCCTGAGTTTCCTGGTTTTGTTGTTTTAAATGCCAACAGATGTGACAACATCCAGACATCCCATAGCCTACCTTTAAGTGAAGATGTTAACATCTTGCCACCTTGTACACGCAAAA
>JAOWBL010000608.1:0-17180 GCA_028564865.1 Zenarchopterus dispar | reverse complement strand
ACACACACACACACACACACACACACACACACACACACACACACACACACACACACACACACACACACACACCATGACTAAGATAATGACTTCAGACAAACTGAAAGGGGCCAGAAGGGCAACAAGAACCCGGCGTGCCTGAGGCAGCGGGTCAGCTGATTACAGTGAAGTTCTGCAGGTGTTGTGCTGAAGAGTGAATTATGAGCGACAGCAGACGGCGGAGCGTTTTTATGGAGCGCCTCTGAATTTTTTTTTTAACACTGAGACTGGGATAATTTTCCTTTTCTTTGCTCTAGTTAATGAACTGTCATTAACTTTGCTCTTTGGCTTCACATCTACTATAAACTACAACGTCACATTTATAATAAACTATAACATACTCAGAACAGACGTTCAGAACAAAAAGAAAACTAAATGAATGTTGTTAGCTTGTTTGCACATCTTAAACAGTCAGTCATAGACAGGAAATTGACAGAAAGATCATTTTGTCCTCCTCCCTTCCTTTGCTATTTTGGTTACTTCTCTGATGACAGCTTGTACTCTTCTACAGGAAACCAAAGTGCTGCTCATCGCTGTGAATCCTCCCTATCCATTTACTGACCAATTACACACACACACACACACACACACACACACACACACACACACACACACACACACACACACACACACACACACACATCTATCTGTCTGTCTGCCTACCTACCTATCTTACTATGGAACCCTGTCAACAGTTATATAAGTCTGTATTAAAAGGGGTATTTTTTAGTAATAGTTATTTTCTTTGCAGCAGAATCAATAAGAATATGTGCGTATTCAAAACAACAGAACAGCCTGTTCCTGCTTCCTTCCCCAGCTTCCTTGAACAGTCACTGCGTCGGGTTGTTGTGTTTCAGCAGCTACAAATCTCTAGCACTTCCTACGCATGTTTAAGACCAATAAAAATACTCTGCTGTTTGGCATGTGTTGCTCTCTGCCAGTCAATTATTTAAAGTTTAAAATAATCCTTCAAATAAATCAACATCCACATCGCTACTTGCTTTCAAAAGTGCTGTAATGAATCAAACTGTGGTTTGTTAGGAAAACAAAAAACTTCCCTCCTGCATTTCTCTGTGAAGTCATGCATTCTTCTAAATAAAAAATAAATCATACATCCAAGTGAAGTGATCACAAGCCAAGGTCAAATCTTAAATGGAGACCTGAGACGTCTGAGCTGTGATGCTGACTGGACTTGGCAAAGACGAGAAACTTTAATGAGCAAGTTTCACGTGTAAAAGTCACATAAATTCAGTCTGGAAGAAGTCTGTTGGCTTGTAAAACAGCAGACGTGCACGTGTGCCAAAGCTAAGTCAGATGCATGTTCAGACTTTGAAAATTTGAAATCCTAGTTAGTGAAAAAAGATTCAAGAGTATCAGTGTTTTTTAAAGGTTTAAAGTAGAATAAATGTCTTAGTTTTAGCCAGTCATCCTACTTTATCTCCTCATTCTCCTTCAGCCGAAGCCCATTTTTACTGACATTAAACACTCCCTGTTGTTTGGAGTCCAATATTCCTTTCACTTGATAACAACAACATCTGCACAAGTAAACAACTTATGTAGATGTTGTTGTCATCTTTTGTGGTATCCATATCAAGGACGACCACTGGTCTGGAGATCTGGAGGCAAAGATCGTTCTCCAGAATTTGCTGTGAATCAGTTCTTCTAAACATTATCAACAGTTTAACAAACTTGTGCAACTGAATTGTTTTATGTAACTCAAGCCAACAACTGTTGTTTTCAGAGGAAAAAGCTCAACAACATGAGACAGTAAAAGGACTTCAGATGTTCTCATCGTAGTTCTCATCAGTCTCGAAACTCTGCTTGTGTTTTTCAAAGCTGTGTAACCTTGAGATAGAAGATTGTCAGTGTTTATGTTGCAGTAAGTGGAAAAGACACCCTGCTCACTATCTCACAAGCCTTTCCTGACTGAGAGTTTGTCTTTCCATTCTGTTATTGTGTTTTGTGTCTGGAATACGCTCAATGAAAACAGAATATTGTGTTTATACAGTCTGGTTTCCTGGTTCACATGTGAGAAACTCTCAGGTTTCACAGGTCAAAAGGATGTCATTTTAATGCGATGACTTTATTCTGGATATACTCATGCGTGAGAGCCGACCTTTGTTAGATAGTAGACGGACTGCTGGAAGGTAAACATGATGACTTCCTCCAGGACTGTCATGGCTTCCTCACAGGCTGTCCGAGTAGACGACATCTCAAAGTCCGGCAGACCTGTCAAAACATACGAGCGTGTTTTAATAATCCACAGTTCCTGTGGCACATGCAGCTCTGGCAGCTGTGTGAATGGACCACCTTCATCCTCCTGGTCCTGCCTCCAGGGCAGCAGCTGAGGGACCTCGTGCTGGATGAAGTGCAACAGTTCGATGGAGTTGGCCATCCACAACACCAGCGGCTGCAGACCTGGAATCAGCTCCTGCATGGTGAGCAGCTGGAGATCCTCAGGCTGCCTGTCACCGGAGCTCCTGCTGAGAAATAACAAAACAAACCAGATTAGAGCTGGAAAGTCCTCACAAGACTGGAGAAATATAACTACTTAAACCATTTACCTGCAGCCCTGCATTATCACACACTTTACTCAAATATATCGTTTTTGTGTTTTAAATAAATACACAGATTAAATGTAGGCGGCTTTTACGACAGTTGTGTTAGCATACAGACTTTTCTGCTCTTACATCAACACTCACTCACACATCATTAGCCTTTTAGTAATAAAATGATTATTTGTGACAATCATTTAGTCTGTCAGCTCTCTAGCAAAATATTTAAAAAATCTAAACACAGAATTTAGTTTCTCAAACAAACACGTTCTGTCACTTTTGAATATTTGAAAACTAAAAATTTGTGAATTTATTGATCAAAGAAGTAAATAAAAATTATCTTAAACTTCGCTGTACTTGTTCATACTAAACACAAAAATCACATATTTCAGAATTTGTAAGCGATCATTTACTTAGACTGAAATAGACCTCTTAATTTCCTTATTTCTGTTAATCTTTGGTTAAACAAAGAAACTTTCCTGTTCTTATTATGAAGCCATGTTTTTGAATTTTGTTGATGAATGGACATTTTTTTTCTTATTTCTTATTTTCATTCACTTACTCTTTCTTTTCCTTTCAGTTTTATCTTATTCACTTTTATTTAAGCACAGACATAAATGCTGATTCCAAACAAAAGTTTGATAAACTTTAGTAACTCAGTTCACCCGCTGAGACCAGCAAAAACAATTCAAATTCATAAATGATGATAAAGCGTTTCAGACATCAGATCCGGGGTCACATGATGTCGTCGAGTGGAACAGCTGACCATTATCATATAATTCTGGGCCATTGTTAAAAATAAACTTTGTGGACTCACGTTTCTGGCTGCATTGCTGCAAGCTCCTTTGTTTTCTCCTGAAAAGTTGGAACACATTGATAAGTTATCCACTTCCTGCATGCATTATCAGTAATCACTAAGTCTTCAATACAGTAATGGACACGTGTTTAACATGCAGAAAAGCATCCGTACCCAAGTGATGAGCTGGATTTGACTGGCTATCCGCAGCAGCAACTGCCTGAAATTTGTCAGTTCAGATGTGGAGGCTGAGTGCTGGATGCAGAGGCTCAACAGGAAAGCAGGAGTCAGCTTTGGTTCAGTCCCGCTGGGGTCCACCATGTCCAGAATCTCCTGCAGGACTCTTTCCTCCTGCTCCAGCTCGTAGCTCAGTGAAGCCTCTGTGCCTTCCAGGTCTCTCCAACGAGGAGGGAGAGGCTTTCTTTGGAGCTTTTTTATAGCAACAGAGGAGCCACAAGATAAACAAGAAGATAAGGTCTTTGAGTCAGAGTTTGGGCAGAGTCTGGTCATCCACGGAGGAGTGTGGAGGGATCCTGATCGGCTGGTGGGATCCTTAAACATGAACAAGTAGTGTTTTCCCAAACCAACCAAGTCTCCTGGATTCAGTTCTACCTCCTCTTTCAGAAGGAGGCCATTTCGGGTGACAGGAGCACCATGGAGAGGTTTCAGCATCGTTGATGTCTTTTTCTGCTCTCCTAAAGATGTTTGAGTGTTTGAGTCCAGACGCCTGACACAGCAGTGCTGTGGCAGTACATCAGGAGCAAAAAGAAGGATGTCCACCTTTAACCTCTCTTCATCTTCTCCGTTACTGTGCTCCCTGCAGCAGCCAAAGATGGTGGTGGTCCCACTCATCAGGTAGATGACAAAATCCTGCAAAAAATCTTGAATTAATAATTCTATAAAACAGTTACTTTTTAATCAATGAACCTAACACATATTTTCAAAATAGGTCTTTGAGTTGATCTGCCAACTTCTCTTTTAAAAAGCTGAAAGCCATTGTCAATTCACATTGTTGACATGTCTTAACTGACAACTCTTTTTTTAATGCCTTATTCTTTAAGCAAACTGCTTACACCAGCGAGTACTGCTTATGCAAAAATGTAGTACATAGTATGCAGTATGCAAAGAGTTACACAATCTAGTTATACAATGAGCAGTACTCAAATAGTCGACCACTTCCAGGAAAAGTTCCAGTGTGAAACTGATCAATCTGCCCTGCGTACCATATCCCATAATACAATGCTTCGACTCAGTGGGAGCCAGTCAGAGCAGTCATGTGATCAGCTTCTGATTACACCCTAGCATAGTTGTTTTTTATGTGGTATAGTGTATACTAAAAAGCACAGCCGGACCAGTATGCAGTACGCACCGTAGACTACACACAGTACCCAGTACGTATCGCGGGACTTTGAAAACAGCCCAAGCCTCAGCAGGAGGCGGCTTGTAGATTTGGATTGATTTCTTTGTGTAACATGTTGGACGTGAACCAGCAGCGCGCATGTAAACAGCATCAGGATCACCTGGTAAAAGTACAACCTGTGCCGGCAGCATGGGGCGAGACAAGAATGGAAGGGCTTACTGGTGAGACGCTGGGGAAGTCCATTCCTCCAGGGTCACCACGTTAAGACTCTTAGTCAGGGAATGATAGCGTATGATCTGTTCAGCAGACACAAGCAGCCTCAACAGGGTTCACGATACTGGACGGTATCAAATTCAAACATGAGGCTATTAAAGAAGTGTCACAGTACAAAAGCAAAAGTAGAGCTGACCAGTCAATAAAGGCGCCAAGCACATATAAATGTTGATATTCTCTTACTGAAAACTATTAAAAACTTTTGTTGGACTCACAGCTGCCACAAATGTGCTTGCTCCAGATGCAAAGGATTTTCAGATTTCCTCTGTGTGACATAAAATGGTTTTGGACTCGGTATCTTCAGCAGACCTTTTCACTCTCTTCGCTCAAGCTATAATTAAAATAATAGTTAGGAGCAGCCCAACTTCAGTTTTGTTCCTCCACTCAGTCTGCGAATAACAAGGCTAAAACATCAGCTTTCAGTTCCTGTTTCCTAACAGCGACACACCATAGACCCTTCTTGTTTCTTTGCTTTGGCTCAAACGGACCTATTGTGCAGAATAAGATTAGCTCTGCTGCAGTTTTCAGTTAGCTGTAGTTGAACCAGCACCATGCTGAGTCAGCAGCCTCCACCAACAGGGCTGAAAACATTGCAAGATGGAGCTTCCTGTTCCTGGGAATGAGCTGAGCCGAAGCCACAGCCCGCCTCTCTGGTTTACTAAATATGAGCTGTGTAAACACAGTCAGTGATGTCTAAGAAACAAGTTACAGTTTAGAAGTACCCTGATATGTTGATGTACTACACATGCACTGAGATAAGTCAGGGTTGTGTCCGTGTTTTTGCCAACGCCTCGACAAGGTTTCCCTCTGCCTGAACCGTGAACCTGTGACTTCGCTGGCACGTGACAGACGGCTCATCCTGTGTGGAAGTCTGAGTCGGAAAGGATCGCCTGCTCCAAACACACCTCTGCACTTCATCTCACAACTTTATTCTGAGACAACCCCACTGTAGCCTGGAGTGCTCCCTCCTGCTCAGTCCCGTTATAACCCAGCTGACCGAAGCCTGTCTTACTCTGGGATTTTCTCCTTGATGTTCTTAACTTAAGACGTTCAATTCAACGCACTTGTTTCCACACCGCTGTCTCCGTTAAGCTTGTGTGATCCTCTGTCTGTGATCCTCAAGAAGTCTGAGCGAGGACTTCTCCCTTCACCTGTATTATGGTCAAATTTTGTGTGTGTTTTTTTAATAACAAACCATGCTGGATGGAAATCAAATATGAATATTTATGTAATTAGCGTGACATATCCATCCATATCAGATATTGATGGTTAAGCCCATCCTGGCCAAAGACCTAAATGAACTCAGTCTTGGTTCCAAAAGTGCTCTGATCTGAAGACTGGGACTCTTAAGTGTTTGAACGCTGAGGTTTTCAGTAAATATTAGAAGTGTGTGCTCGTTCCACCATCAGATAATCTAAATGTATATTCAAACCAATAAAAGGTTGGTCCATTTCACAAAACTCTTGTAAACTTGCGTAAACATGCATCTGTCCCCACCTCATCACGTTAAGATAACACTTGTTGCTGTTTTAAGAAAATAGGTCTGCAGTTATGAACTGAGGACAGAGGTAACACGCGATTAAAGGACTTCTGTCTTAGTTCCCATAAAATCCCACTAGTGACGTCAGTCAGTTTCCTGCTGCAGCTTGGACACCGGATACCAGAACTCCAACCCTATTTATTGGCAGATAAACTACAGTAAATACCAGCAGAAAGTCGCAGAGCTTTCACCACGTTAATCCTGAAAGATTAGCAGCCTTTCACTCCAACAAAGTTGAGTTTGTCATTAAATATTTTGCAGTTCACTGTGAGTAATTACCTATTAAGTGTTGAATGCTAAGTTCTTGTGCTGTTTTATCTTGTTGTAAAGGCTGTCTTGACATTTTGCACAGCTTATGATGAATATTTTCCAAAGCAGCTAGACTATGTGTTTAAACAAAATGAAGTGTCATTACACGTTGTTGTCCGCTGATGCCTGGTCTGTTTGGCTGTGATTATATGACGAGTAGTGGGATTACACCTGTAATCTCACTACTCTCACGGTGAGTAGATGACAAACTAAGCATTTTAAAGTTGTTGTTTTTTTTTATAATAGTGGCAGTTCACACAATCGTAGATATTCATATGAACACTTAGAGTGTAAAGCAACACAAACACTGCAGATCTGAGGTGAGTACATTTGACAACAGGTGAAGTAACAGGAGATTCAGGTGTAGTGTGACTTGTGTAGGTGGCTGTTTTTGTCTCAATTTAATAGTTACATGTTCTTGAACAAATGACAGAATAAGGTGTGAAAAACCCTGGTCTACTTCTAATCTGCTAAAAGTTTGATTAAAGATGCAGAAATTTATGTGCAAATGTTTTATTTTAGCCAGTAAAAACTATGCTTGCCACTTTGATTTTTTTTTTTTGTTGTTGTTTAATCGGTCTGTGGTGAGTCAAATTGTTAATTTTGGACATTTTCAGCAATGCTTTCAGAAAAGAAAAACAAACTGCATTTTGTCCTTTTAATGACACGTATTTGTCTAAATTCAGGAACAGCTTTGAGTCTTAGATTACGTTTTATAACATACCCAGAAAATAACTGAGTACTTCAAAACTATTTTTATACACATTACTGAGGCTGTGATTAAAAATGATTTTAATGAGTATAATTTTTGCTCAGTGAATTAGAAAATTATAGAATTATAAAACTGACTATTACTCAAATATTTTGCCCAAATATGACAATTTACATACAATCTATATATATATACTAAACGATTAAAAGTAAAGAGAGATAGTTCTCTGTTACTTAATTTTGTTTTTTCTTTTGATTCTTTAGGAATTTTATCTCCTGTAGAACCAGAACACTTAAGAACACAGATCAAGCGCGCTCTGAGCCTCACCTGTCTGTGGTTGTAGCCCTGCAGGAGGAGGAAATACGGAAAGTCAAAGGGTGGGTGGATGGAGTACTGGGTGGTGTTATCGTCGCTGCTCTCCGTCTCCTCCTTCTCCTGTCCAAGTCTCAGCACCTCCTTGTCTGCCTCTGCTTCAGGATCCTCTCTGAGCATGCTCTGTTGGGCTCGGCTGGCCTCCTTGCCCATGGCTGACAGATCCATCTCACTTAAACTCCTCCAGAACCCGAGTCCATCTACGTCCTCCCCGCTGCTGCCAACAAACAGGGAGGTGACTCTGGAGCGACTCTTCTGCAGTTTACGAGCCTGAGCATTGACACCTGGATTAACAAAGAGACAGTTTGTCACTGGATATACTCAACATGTCATTATTTAAAAGATGAAAGCAAAACTACTGCATGTGTGTAATTACAGAAGCACTGGGGGTCTTTTTCTGTATGGTATTATAAGTAATATATGGGACGAGAAGAATACATAACACAGCATTTTAAAGTTTAGGAAACAGTTTTATATTGTGTGAGTCTGTTATTTAGCTAACTGTTTCTAATGTATAATTATTCCAATAAAAAGAAAGGAAAACAGTACACAGATAAAATCAGTTAATCAGAATTAAACAGCAGCACCAAGTGAATGAAAACACTGACAGAAAAAGTGAAACTTTAGCTTATAAAATCATGTTTACACTGACTGGAATTACCCCTGAACTCACTCTGGTCAGCATAACTGACCCAAACATAACGGTTCGGTGCACTGGCACTGACTCAAATGCAACATGACCAGAGGAAAACTGGTTAAATGTCTCGGGAAGAGAGATGTGGCCACCTCTATCTGATATCAACAGCAGGTCTTCTGGTCTGACGTTAACACAAACACTATTCAGCTCATTTGGAGCCATTAAGCACAGTGGAATGTCCAGAGAGCTGGGCTTCATACCCGGTGCTCTGCTGCTCTTATCAGCTGTGGAAATGGGTGTTTTCCACATTGTTCAGCACCACTCTGACAGACTGGGCTCTGTGCCTAAAAACCCATGGAGGTAAAGGGCAGCTTTCCCGGTCAATGGGAGGAGGATGAGGAGGAGGGGGAGGGGGGTTCGTGTAAAACACAGCCATGAGAACTACTGCAGACTCTGACTGCTAGAAACCTCTAAATAGTGATATCTCAGCCTGGCGCCAGCATTTTTATGTTGCTAAGTGTGATCTGTCCATGTTTGCATCAAACTGACATGTTGCTGATGGGAGGAAACTGTTTGACACAGCATGAACACCAGTACACACAAAAACACTGACTCGGAGCAAGCAGCCACCTAGCTCTGTTTAATACAAAGAAGACTAGAGGACAAGAATTCATTAGTCATGACATAATACTGAAGACATACAGCTGCTCCAGTTTGACCACAAGAACTCTAACCAGGATTAGGGTTAAGTTTTATTTCCCTGACTCACCTCTTATTCTGAATGCAGGCACCAGGAACCCAACAAAGTATGGGGAGATACTTTAACTCTCAAGGCAGTACTGATTGGGAAGTAGTACTATTGAGATTAACTTTATTTTTATGCAATGATAAAATATTTCTATCTGGCTGAGTACTTCTACCTTCAATTACTCTAATTTGCACAAGTTATACTAATATATCATCTACATTTCAATGAGATTGGATTGTAAAGCCCATTTGTGCAAAGCACTCCAACACAGATGAGGATTTGATTCGAGTCAACGAATGTGCAGAAAGTGAACTCTGATGGACAGAATAGCACAGCAGCTTCTGGCCCAGTCAGAAGAGCTTCTTGGTTCCTTGATGCTTCTTCGGGACCTGAAGGGCACTTCAAATGAAACAAAGATAAGAGCAGAGTCACTCCGACCCCCTCTATCCCTTGCTGCAGCTTTTGTTTCCTCCTGACCTCTCACATGCTTGCCAGCCCTCCTGCTCTAGCTGGTGATAAGCAGGACAATGAAGGCAGCTAGCCTGCAATAAGAAACAAGGATGGAGGCTCCCTGTGCAGACTGAGTGATTGATCACCCAGATGTGAGGATCTGTAGGATCACTAACTGTGCATCAGTGACAGTGCTGTGATCCTGGACTTCTGAAGAAGACAAGATGCAAATTCAGCATATGTGGGCATGAGCTGACATGTATACCTGCTGTGACTGTGTCTCGCTCCTTCGTGCACTGCTCTTCAACGCTTGCTCGGAGCTGGATTTCAAATCTTCTGGAGAAACCTTCCTTGGGCTTCCAGAGCGACTGCAACACGAGGGGCCGCTCGTTGTCACCCACAACTCTGAAGCATTCCCTCTTCCACTCGTTATCAGCACCTGTCTGACCGATCACGTCACACAGCACATAGTCGCTGGCGTCTTCTTTCTCCAGACAGTACCTGAACAACAAAAGCAGAAAATCAAGCAGGAAGATTATGGATGATAAGTTATTTGGGATTTAATTTGTTCACTGGTTTTGGTCCTGAATGTTTTACTTTCCTTTTGAGAATACTTAACTAGCTATGCTGACATGGTAGTAGGCAATTAGACTTTTTTATGTGATTCATCATTTGTCTTACAGAATTTTGGAAAGTAATGTAAAACCTGATCGATACGAGTATAAGTTATTTACTCCCCACAATCAATTAAGAGTCACATAACACTGAAAGAAGTAACAAATCCTCACATTTTTTAAATTTGGCCTTAAAAGACCTTAATAAAACATTTTATTTGTCGAGAATTACATTTTTTAGCTGGTTTTCATGCTTCTAATAAGGAATAAATTTCAGACAGTAAATAAGCCATAAAGATGGAGAAGCATGCATTTTATGACGCAACAGTTTAAGATCCCAACATGATGGTGGGCGTATTACACACTCACAGATCTCCTACATGCTGTTCAGGTTTAACTAATTCTCACCATTATTTGATTTAAATCTTGTTTTGGGAGTTAAATCAGGCTTCAGCACCATCTGAAACTTCTCACCTCTCTAAAGCTTCTTTCACCAGCTCCTTTGCACTGGACTGAGTGGTGGCTAGCACGCTCTTGTAGTGGGTCCCATGGCAGATGTCACTGCCGAAGATCTTCAGGATGCCGGGTACAGAGACTTGGCTAGACAGCTCAGCTGGGTCATCTGCAGTCTGGAGATGTCCGGCCAGGCTCCCGCTGCCCCCCATCTGGTTGCGACGGCTGCCGTCCCGCAGGTTGGGGCTGAGGTTGAAGACCGTGGACAGCCTGTTGTTGTTGTGGCGGCGGATTTTGCTCTTGGCTGGCTGCCGGACACCCACACTCTCGTTGGAGCGGACAGTACTGTCCGACTTGTTGGATCTGAGGTGAGAAACAGAGGGAGAACTGTTCAGCCGTACTGCACATCCATCATCTCTTACATGTGGCTCCTGTGCACCCAACAGGTTTGAAAGTTTCAAAAACTCTGAAGTCATTTGTGGAGGTGCTAAAAATGATCAATCATCTGTCAAAATATGTGCAGATTGAGGCTTCTCCCATAAGTGTAACTTTTAATCAGATCAACAGTCATCACAACTACAAATACAGATATATATAACAACAAACAACTTATGACCTAGGTTGCATTTCAGCTGACATCAATATGTCATTATAACAATACAATAACTAAACAACTAACAACAGAAAAGACCAGGTGAAACTAACAGCGAATCCAAGGGTCGATAAAACATTAAGATGTCAAGAAATAACTGTGTTCTTTATCCTGTGCTTTTGTAGTGTCTGTATGTGTGTTAGTTCCCGGTATTTCTAATCAGGGAGGGATTAACATCAGAAAATAAAAGCTCTTGATAAAAATATCCTGAATATTTATCATCTGAGGCCACTGAAAACTTTGGGTGAAATTGAAAATGAAATAAAAATGAATGGAATATCATATGTTTAGTAGTATAGTAAAAGCAGTTCCACACCGAGGATGCAAAAAGAAATCAAGGGATTCAAATTACACAGCTATGCAGCATTAAGAAAAACACTTATCAGTGTTGGAAAAAAGAGGGGCTAGGTGATGTGGTCTGGTGAGATCAGATTTAGCACATGAAGATAAGAAGATCCACATCCATCATTGTGCATCTGTGGGGCAGTATTATAATATGGGATTGCTTCAGGTGTACAAGTAAACACTTTATGTGACCAAAAAATAAAAAGTCAGACGACTGCCTGAATATAGTGAATGACCACATTTTTCCATCACAAGATTGTTTTTCTTCCTTAATTTAGATGACACATGCATATTCCACGACGATATATCTTAGATTCACAGGTTAAAATTAAGAAAGAGTGATTTAGAGTTTATAAAAAAGATCATTTTCATACATTTATGAGTTAATCTGATGGACAAAGATTTGGATGCAGGATCAAGACTTTACACAGCCCATCATCAATCCAAGACTTTGGCTTAAAATAAATGCTGTAACACCGCATGAGTTTATTTTTGAATAATTCATGATGTAAATTAAACTAAAAGAGTTAAATAGGAGAGAATGACAAAACATTGAATCTAATTTCGAGTATAATGTAAAAGGTTATTACTGTTGGTTGAATAGCGGTTAGAAAATAACCACTACATATCTGATTGGAGCTTTATTACAGTGCTTTACACAGTCTATAACGTGTTTTTTGTACTAAAGTGAGGGATTATATGAAGTGATGGCATGTATGAACTTACTGGAGAGATCCATTGCTGGGTTTCCTCCCCAGTTTGGCCAGACGCCTCTTCGGAGAGCGGATGAGTAAACCCACCGGGAAGGTCAGGGTTTGTTTATTTACGTGGCTGCTTCTTTCCTCAGAAATCATTTCTATTTTCACGCAAAAACAACCAAGCTACCGAAACTGCAGATTCTACCAGAACTCTTCATTCTTCGAAGCTTGGCGGTTAACTTTGGAAGTCGAGGCGTTTCCAGGACAACAAAACCGTTTTCCACGAGGTTAGTCAACTCTCACCTTCTCCCAAAAAAATAAAATTACAAAAATCTCCTACAGTCCCTTAACATCCATTAGACGAAAGAAATACGTTTCCAGTGTTATTCTGAACAGTTCGCACGGTGGGAAAAAAAAAAAGCAGAAAAAAGTTATAAATCCTTATCAAGTTGTTTCACACCTTTAAATTTCTTTTCTTCAAGGCAAAAGGAGCCCAAACGGATATGAAAGTTATATTGAAAAGAAATAATTGTCCATCTGAGAGGTAAGCCGCTGGGAAATGGGTTCAAGTTGGAACCCGTTTCACGACTGGAGCCGTTAACTCCGGTAACGAGCGTCGCGCGGACTGAATGAATCAACCTGCCGCTGCTGAGCGCGAGCACAGAGCACGAGCCACCCCAGCGACGCCACGCCCACCCCGGCGACGCCACGCCCGTCCCAGCGACGCCACGCCCGCCCCAGCGACGCCACGCCCATGGTCTTCAAGGACACAGGACAAACCTCACACATACACACTACCCTACCAGATAAGTAAAGGTGCAGTTGGTAGTTGTATTTTTGTGATATTTGCTGAAATTACCACTATTTTCTTATAATTTGATGTATGTTATTTTTTATTTTAAAAAATCTACTCCTTTGGCTCAACGTACAGCTCGCAATGCAGTTTGTAAGTTTTTACCGCTCCCTGTTGTGTCTGAAGGTTGTGGGGTCAAAAGAGACAGATATAGTGAGTTTTCAGATCCTGCCTCCAGGTGGATAATAGGAGGAAAAACACACACCTGCAGGTGTCACTTCTGTGATGTCAATCTCTGTCTCGTGATGGACAAGAAATATTTTTCTTGTGGCACGAATTGCTTGTGTGGCATCTTATTTTGACACCTGATTTTTTTTTAAAAATCCAACAAATGCATGAGACATTACCTGCATTTTAATATAAAAAGTGTGTATAACTGTTTACTTTGTACAGTACTATTGATACTACTACTATTAATGCACAGTTACCAAGAAAAGTCAAAATTTATGCGTTTTGCCAGATGTTTAACTTCCATAATACAAAAGTCCCACTGGGCTGTCTGTCTGTCTTGTGTGTGACTCTTCCCTGTTTATTATATGTTAGCGCAGAACATTGAGACAATTGAAACCTCATACTTCCCCATCTAATTGGTTCTCACAAACACAGATTTATGAGTACATCATGCACAAATATTGTTTTTTTTTGTGTTGATATGTGGACCACATGACGTTTTGTCATCTACCCAAATAGAAAGATTATAGATAGTTGTGTTATGATTATTCAGTGCAAGTACTGTGCAGCCTCCTCCCTTTTGTTTAGCTTTTTTGTGCAATGTTCTTCTTCTCAGTGTCCAGAGCAGTACCCAGGCTAGGGCCAGTCTCCTTTATCCGTGTCTTTGAGTCATTATTGTGAGAGTGACGGTGGAATAATTATTATCATTATACTTGATTAATATTATAACTATTGGTATCCAAAAACAAGTCTTCAGAACTCTTCCATCCTGTAACTGAATAAACCTGACGCTGACTTACGCATCGAGGGCGACATCTAGCGGTGAATTTGATGAACTGCCGAATCAATCATTTCTGGGTATTTTTGGCTAAAACAAGTCACATTTACTAAATCTAAATCTTTTATACCAGATTTTGAATTTTATAACCCTTTGATTTTCAAAGAACGAATGAATATGTATGAATTATTTTGTATATGACTTATACTCCTCAATTTTTCGATTGTTTATTTTCACAACTATTTTTTTCAGTGTTTGAAATTTCAAGAATCAAAATTCTAAAATAAAAAAAATTCAAAGGGAGAAAAAAATCAGATTGCTGAAACTCAAAAGACCAAATTTGGTGGTTAAAATTCGCTGTAAGGATATCACTTTTAATACTAGGATAAATGGACGATTCAGGATGACGTAATCCCGCATTCAGCCAATCAAGTCAGGCCGCATTGGTCACATGACACCGATGTTTTTGGTCAGCTTTTGCTACGGACAATAAATCTAAAATATTCTCCTTTGGTGAGTATTTAACGTGTCATATCTCCCGATTCTCTTTTCATTAACATAGTTTACTAGCTCACATATACTTGTAACTTTTAAAATTTTCGTTAACATTTAAAAAACACAATATATAAATGGATTATATTGACTACAATTCTAGAAGATCATTATACTGCAGTGTATTTATTTGAAAGTTATTGTTTCTTTGCAGAAAAGTTTTAACAGTCTACTTATAATGATAATTTTTTATTTTATTTTATTTTTTCTAGCTTTTAAGCTACATATTACATAAATAAAACCTTGCATTTAAAGGGCACTTTTATTTAATATTATATTTTATACTGTAGGACTCTGGAATAAACTGTAACACAGTTTTTTTTTTCAATTTTCAGCAGCTTTTAGTGTTGTGATTTTAAAGACAGCAACATAAATTATTTATAGGTCATAAATTATATAAAGGTGTGTCCTGAACCATGTAAATACATTTAGAAATTACTCTCCATTGTTTATACATAACTTTCCTGAAGTTTTATTAATATTGATTTGAATTTCTGTGCATATACGAAGTTGTTTTTTTAATCATCTACGTCATGATCGTATTCCCAGTTTAAACAACTCCTGTTCATTGTCTGATCTGACATCTACCTACTGTTATCATACTGTTGAATTTTTTGTTTTCATACATTTTCTATTTAAATTCCAAGCGGAGGGAAGTGTTTCTGATGTATCCCACCAGGAGAGGCCTCAGAGCAGACACAAGATTTGATGGGTAGATTAAATCTGTTGGCTGGTTCATAAAAACTAGAAGAGATGATTGGTGAGAAGTTGGTTAGATGGTGTCCTCTGTGATCCGGTCCCAGATAAACTTTAGCAAATAGATGGACTTCTTACTGAAAAAAAGAGAACAGACAGCTTCTGTTTTGTTGAAAGCATTTTTAAAGATTGTTTTGGTCTGTGACTGATGCAGTTTGTTTCAGCTATTTATCCTTTGTTTCTGTTTTGTTAATTTCTGAGTATTATCTTTTTGTTTGGTTGTTTTTCATTTAAAAATTTAGAAAAAAAGGTACTGCTTTGAGTGTACTATGGTGTTTACTTTGACGTGTGCCCGAACCAGGTGATCCTTGTTTTCAATCTTGATGTTCAGCTTTGCAGAGTGCAGACATGAAGTCTGTTTGTGTAATATGGCTGCCATCTGTTGGTCATTTCAGAACAATGACAACACTTTTAAACCAGTATTATTCCGGTAACCAGCAACCGATTTCTGACAGAGCGTTTATCGGCTGATTATATGAATCTGAAAAAAGAAAAGTGATTTCCAGACCGCACAAGTTTCTGACACAGTGGGACATTCAGCATTAAAGCGATTCAGGGCTCACAGAACCAGACGTTGGTTAAATAAATAACTTTACAGCAGATCTCAGTGTGAGTAGACAGGTCACCACTTCTTTTCTGTCTTCAAGGGTGTGCCCCACTTGCCACCTACCGAAACATTTTCCCAAACCAGTTCGAGGGAATTGTAATCTCCACAAAACTCATTAGAAAAGGCTCGGAGAACATAATGAAAAGCCTGAGGTGGATTCTGCATCCAGACTCCCCAGATACAGCTCTGAAGAGATTTGAAGGCGTCTGCTGTAAATAAATGTTTCAACAAAAGAAGCCACCGCACAACCCACGGGACTCAAACGATCCATTGTTAACTTCACGGTACCAGGCACTCCAAGACACCCACAGACGTCCACGCCCTGATCACAGCGCTTTATATTTCTGTCTCAGAGAGAATATTTTAAATGCAAATTTTGTTTTCATCAATAGAAATAACAGTGCTACATGTACCTGATTAAGTATTAAAGACTTATAGCGTGCTCTGAATGCCTTCAAACTGACATGATCTCAAATCTGTTCACCAGGTTTCAAAATGAGGCAAAAACGGGCTCACAAACAAAATCTCAGACAAAATGCAGAATCAGCAATTAGTGAAAACTATTTACATACATAGTACTTAACTATAAGAGAGAAAGTAGCAGCCAGATTTGCTAACCGAACACACTTGATTCACTGATTATCAGCAAACTAGAGCACCTCTGTAAAAGCAGAAGTTGGATCATTTAGGTGTGTTAACACATCAACAAGGAGGAAGAACCATCAGATGTTCCTGCTGAGCCATGACATTATTTTCTGTGACAAATGAATGGGCTTTTATTTTTCCAATGTTAAGTGACAAACTTAGTTCAACTGGAAAAAACACAACAAACAGAAGTTTATATATATATATATATATATATATATATATATATATATATATATATATATATATATATATATATATATAT
>JAOWBL010000607.1:0-17181 GCA_028564865.1 Zenarchopterus dispar | reverse complement strand
ACATTCTTAAAAAAATTTTTTAAAAGACCTTCTTGCAATACATAAAAGGCATTCTGATACTAAAGATACTAAGCAATAAGGCCTTCCAATTATTACTGCATTTTGTCCTATTCTTTCTGCAAATATGTTCTTAAGTTCAAGTGCCTTCAGAGTTCAACATGAATATTTAATCCTGCCAACTGAGGTGACATCTTCATATTTGAGCTGTAAGAGAACACTGTCATTGTTGGTTCCGAAATTCTCCACTCGTTCTCTCTCCAGGACTGCAGGCAGATCAGTGAAAGCAGCATATGTAACTGTAAAATTTAAAAGTGCTTTTCAGCATTAATGCTGCCTTGTATACATGATCTTACTACCATTTAACCCCCTCATTAAGCATGGCAGCTTTGGACTTGTTGCTTATGTGTGTGGATTGGATGGTCTTTTCCTTTTTTATTTCATGTTTTTGCATGGTGAAGTTTGCATTTCAGTTTTTCTCTGTGTGATTACACTAGATTTTGACGAATGATGGTGCTGAGTGTAAGACAAACAGTGCAATTGCAAGCAGAAATTCCTCCTTTTATTTAAATTGTTGAATGTTTTTACTGTTAATGTTATGCACTGTTGAGGGAGAAATATGTAAACTCCTTTCAGTCTGTATTTGATATTTCTGAATGGCTCTCTTTTATTTCTTTTCTCTTTTTTTGCATTAATGTGGGCTGTGTGTCCTTCATCAGTCCTCTTTGACAGTCTAATCACATATTTTATTAATATCTGAATTCCTAATTTTGCCTAGGAAGACTAAACCACCAATGTGAAACACAAAAGTATGGGACTGACAAAAAGACAAGACAGTGATGAGTGAGTGTGTGTAGTGTGGTGATCACTGTGGTATATGTGTGGTGTCTTTATGGTGAGGTGCATTACAGTAGGAGACAGACGTGATAGTAATAGACAAACAGACATAAAAGAAAAGGGGCCAAAAGAAAATAGTGTGTGAGTGAGTGTGTGTATGCGTGTATGTGTGTGTATGTGTGTGTGAGAGAGAGAGAGAGAGACAGAGAGAGAGAGAGCAAAAAGGGAATGTGTGTAAGTTTATACACATTCTGAATGTGTGCACATACATACATATATGTGCGTACATTCAGTTATAAACATAAAGGCAATCAGTTACAGATATATACACACACATATATCCACATTTAACCATCTACAAATATGCACAGAGAAAGAGCAGTATCTATACCTGCAAATAAAGCACATATAATAATAATAATGGTGACGAAAGAGACAGCAGAGCAACAACAATCCTAGGTCCAATAATAATATTAATTCTAACATCATTATTGATACTATAATTAGTACAAGTTCTACCAACAATAACAAAGGTAGTTATTGTCATCATCACTTGCCAACAACTTAACCCTCTTCCCTGGCTGCCCAGGGTCCCCCACGGATGGCTGAATGACCTTAAATTTCTTAAATTTTAGGGTATGAGATCGAGATCAGGATATGCCTACTGCACCTTTATTTTTTTAGGAATATAACACACAAAACTAAAATACCAAAAACAATTTTGCTGTTGGAAAAAATCAAAAGCAATGGCAAAAATCCTAGAGAAATAAATACAAAGAAATCAAAAATAAAACAAAATATATTTTCTTATTTACTCTTCCTTATGCTCTGTTTTCCCTCTAATTTTCTTATTTTTTTCATGGGGGATTTTTTTTCTATTGGACAGCCATTTTTGATTGCATCTGTAGTTAAAATAAAACATGCTGTATATTTCATTACACTTGGCATCTCAGTCTCTCAGCTGGACATACAAAGATGCAATTACTGCCAACCCACCCACAAAACTCCAGACAAGGTCATCCACCACGCTGTCAAAGTGAAAAGTAACTGTTAGTGTCAGTAGTAGATTAACTGTGACATGCTTACTTAATTTCAAATAATGAAGTCTATTTCTCTTTGCTGTGATGGGAATTGCGTTACTGAAATCAACCAGCACTGCTGGAAGTGTGATATTGTTTTGGTTCAAGCTGTCTCTTAACTTCTCTGAGTCATGCAGGTTATCTCTGGTGACAACCCCCCTTCCCCCAAGCTGTGATAATAATGAGAAGAACATTACCATACCTATTTAATATCACGATGTGTGGGTTAGACTTGCATTCACATATAGATAATATGAGTGTAGGAAGGGTGATCATCACTGATGTATGCTCAAAGAACGGGGTAGAAACCTTTATTTTGTCATTTCTGTGTAGGGTATTGCAATATACAGCTGTATTACGGTGTATTCTCAGTCATGGCAGTCCAAGTTATTGACTCTAACAATGATTCACCAATAAGTGGCATGTTACGACCCAGCTTAAGGGGTAAATTGATACCAAGAAAATTAAACCAGTTCCCAGGAGTGCCTTGGCTAGTGATAAATGAAGAGAAATCTATCAGTGCTTTCTCATTAAAACAATAATCACGTAAATCTGCTGAAGTGGTGTTGACGGGGAAGCAGACTGAGTGACAACCATGCTGACTCCAGGGACAGTTAGTGATGAGTCATAGTGAGTGGTACTTTTGAAGCACCCTCGATGTCACTTGTCATAGTCTGCCCCCCTCTCTCTGATCCAAATGGACACTGTGAATCACATGTCGTGACACTGTGGAAATCCTCCAAAAGGTGATGACTGGATTCACACGTTAAGTTATTCCAATTTTACTGCAAGGTGTTTGAAGACAACTGTGAGCAAATTAGGTGTGTGCATTTACAGGTCAACTCTAAACAGATTGTGACAACTTGTTTTGAAAGCATATGCTTATAATAATGCAGTTGGCTAGGATGTTTGATTACTTCTTGCCCTCATGCTGACATCTTCCTGTATTTAGAAAAACGGACACAACCCTGTTCTTTCTGTGTTTCCATCGCTGCATTTGTGTGGAAGCCTCAGGCCAGCAATCCACCCACAGCTTACTCAGAAATTTTCGCCCACCTAAAGCAGCACTTTCCCCCTTAGTGAGTTATTAAACAAACCCCACCCTCTGGTCCTGACAATATTGGCTCATCACCAGTGTTTGTGAAGTTTCATTTCACTGTCATGAACCCAAATATAATTCCTTGTGACGAGGACATGGATTTCAGCGGCATGGTCTGTGTATCAGTACACAACAGTGTTGTTTTGTCTGGCGTCATTGCCCACTGGACATCTATATTGAATTAGCTGAAAGGTGATGAAGAGAAAAAAGGCTATGAAAACATGATGTTATGGTTAGAACCAATGAAAGTATTACACTGACATTAAGCACAGAAATGAATTTATGCATAAAAACAAACAAAAATATATAAGCCTCTATATTTTAACTGTCAAGTTGCAAATTGTCTGACCTTCTACAATGAACAGTATGTGTTTAAGTAAATGTAAATATCCTTCTCTAACTGAAACAGGACTTCAGTGTTCAAGGATTTGTTATCCTGGATGGTTATGAACTCTGAGGCAGGAAGTTTGTTTCTCTAATCCGCTGGTCACATGGTGAGTCTGCTTTATCAGTTTTTAATGGACATAGTGACCCGAAAACATCATGTGTTGAGCTCTTGGCATTTCAGTCTTTATTCTTGATTAATTCTTCTATTTTCTTAAGATTTTGTGTTGGTTTTCTGTTTTTGTTTGTTTTTAAAGCCTTGTGTTTTGTAATTATATTTTTCTGCTGGTGGTATATAGGTGACCAGTCAAAATCCAGTTGTAATTCCTATGTCAAATATGGACTCAATAAAATTTGAGTTTGTAGTGGCAAGTTCAGGGGCTGTGCCTTTGATTCTGTTTCACAGGTAGTTGTAAATTCTAAGTTCAACTTCTACCTCCACCAAGTTGTGAGTGGAAATGAAGACTGAGACCTGAATAATTCTTCTCTGAGATGTAATGAAGTAACCTCGCATCCGTCCATTTTCTTTTCAACTTATCTTCATTAGACTCATGACTGTAATGAAAACTGAACTACTGACTGATATATCTTCAGACAGATATGCAGACAGACCCAAAGTGACAGCTTTGTACCTCAAGTTGTTTGTTTGGAAATCAATTTAGGTACAATTCATGATGTGTACTCTTTGAAAAGAAAAAGAAAGTGTTAAGCCAAAATCCTAAATAACTTAAATGCAAAATGATGCAACATTGAACTGGTCAATGTCAAAATCCCTGATAACATATATTTCATTCATCTAAATTGTCTAAAACTGACCACAGCTCACTTGCCAGAAACTACCAAACATGTTTTTTTTTAAATATGACAGTAATTATTTTTCTTTGTGAAATACCTTTAAAAATTAATGATGGACAGATTTTTGCTCACTCTCTGGAGTTGCTGTAGATGGGTGTATATGTACTTGTGTTTTGCATTTTTTAAAAAGAGTAAGAAATGAAATGTGTAATTTGATATCTACATGTACAGTATGAAAAATGGAGTTGCAAATGGAGTCTGACCTTGCAGATGTTATATTCCACAAAGCAAAACATGTCTGGCCAAAATATAGAAATAGAGAATCCTTTTTTGTATGTAGTTGCATTTATGTCAACAGCTTTGTTTCTCACTCTACCAAATATTATCCCCTCTTGCCCACAAAGTCTAGTCATTCAGGTGTCTGAACTCTCTCATTAAAGAGTCTGTTTTCCCCGGCTCCCTGTCACAGCGGAAGGACTTAGCAGGTGCAGGGCCAGACAGTTATCATTTAAGCAGTTGAAGGAGATATTTAGCTGGATAGGAAGTCAGATAGTAAATGAGCTTTAATTTAGAAGTTGAGTTAAGGGATAGGTACTACATTTGTGTCAGAGAAGCTACCACACAACATTTGAGGGTTGAAGAGTTAAGCAAAGTAACAAAGACAGCAAGTGGACAAGCTCTACAAGCAGTGGACTGAAAAACATTCTGTTTTTCTGTCTGTCTGGTGACCTGTCTAGGTGTCTATTGCTTCTCTGCGAATATGTGCGTAGTGGCGAAAGACACAGCGAGGTGGCAGCTGTGTAACCACACACAGGGGAAATCAGTATCAGAGTAGCGGAGATGTGTGTCAGTTCTGACTCCAGAGAGGACCAGATGAATTAAAATAGCCAGTTCATCTGGTTACACTGTGATTTGGGTGTGGGTGCATGCGTGTGCTTGGCACTTGTCTGTATGCTTTTTGTGACATGATCGTGACACAGAAAACTTGGTAGTAAGTCGGTTAGCTGAGCTGAAATGCCATCCAGTACATCAAGACCTGCTGTCCCAACTGCAGAAAAACTGGCCTCCAAAGTTTGTTCTCATGAATAATGCTTCACAAGTATAAACTACCAAGTCACAAGTCCACACATGGCGTACTTAGAATTGAGAAACAGCAATGTACTCCTTTGTTGAGATTTTGACTGAACATGGAATAGATAAAAACAATTGCAGTCAGTGCACATCTCCTTCTCTGTACACCTGGATATTCCAGGATCAAATGTGAGGTCATCTGGCCAATCCAGTGTGGCCACAGCTGGGTCACGAAACAAGACAATGATGTCAAGCATGCCAGAAAATCCACAACAGAGTAGTTGAAAAAGAAAAGAATAAAAGAGTGGGCCAGAATTCATACTTGACTGGTAATGTCACATAGGAAAAAAAATGACTCCTTTGTTGTTGCTAAAAGTAGTTCAATGGTGTTTTTGCTTTAGATTTTCTCAGTAAATAATGAGACTGTGTCCATCCAACCATTCATCCATTAACTTCCACTCATCTGGGTTTGATTTGCAGAGGCAGCAGCTTAGGCAGAGCCCCAGGACTCCCTGGCCATCACATCCAGCTTCTCTGGGAGGACAGAGAGAGTCCAAAGGAATCTGAGATATACAATTTCTCCGGTGTGTCCTGAGTCTGCCCTGGGGTCTCCTCCCAGTTGGTCCTGCCTGAAACATCTCCCCAGGGAGGTGTCCAGGAAGGATCCCAACCAGATGCCCTGAATCACCACGACTGGCTCCCAAATTGGAGGACCATTGATTCTAAGCGGAGTGACAAGCTCTCACCTTATCACTAAAAGGTAAATTATACTCTACTCTGTTCTAAGGATTTTACACTAGGTGATAGTACGGGTTAGTATCCCCTTTTTTCACGCCTACTTGGCCGGGGTTCTAACTGAGCTGAGTCAGGCTGAAAATGCAACATCACCAGGGTATAGGCCACTGATTGGCCAGAGAGTAACATTTCTGATTAGTCTTGAGAGCAACTCTTTCACACCTCCCATGTTTAAACCAGGCTTCAGTGACCGTGATATTTACTTTAAGACCAAACTTTGGTACTGTGGTCCATACATTTGCCTCGTGGCCTTGATTGTTGTTGTTGCATGCATGAACAAAGCTGTCACATAAAAAGACATCACTGGTGTTTTGGGCTGCCTTGCCATAAAGACCCCACCCACATTGAGGTGGCACTGAACTCTAATAGAAAATGACTGAGATCAACATGAGTAGAGTTAAGGTAGGTCGAGTTGAGTCGAAAGCTGTATAATAGAAAAGAAGGGGCTTAAGGGAGAGAACAACCACCTTGTGGAGGAAAATCATTTATTCTTATTCCAAGATCCACAACAGGAAAAAAAGGTTTGTAACCATGGCAATGAGCCTGTTTTTAAATTTTATTTCTTATAGGGGCATTTATGTATTTTGACAACAAAACCTTCACCACATCTAGCTCAAATGCTATATAGATTTAGTGGCCAGAGGTGACAGAAAATCTTATTCTGATGAAGTGAAGAATGGAAAGATCAGAAATGTTCTTGACTGTCTACCACAGTGTACTCTCCAGTCCAATTTGCAATGTCTGCTCAACATTAAAGATCAGGATGTAAACTGGCAAAACTCACATTATTTGTTACTCTTTCAAACTTCTTGAAAAGCTTCAACTGTAATTGAGTTTTTGATTGTTCAATAATTACTTGATTTGACCATCAACCATCAGTGCCTTGATGGTTGATGGTCTGCAATGGAATCTAAAAAAGTTTCAGCAATGAATAAAAGTGAGTTGATTGCTTCAGCTGTTCTTCTCTCAAGATTCAGAACATACTGGACCCCAGTAGAGAAAAAACAGTGGCAAATATAAACTCCCCTTTAAGAGAGAAGAAACCTTGAGGAAGCCCTGGCTCCCAATAGGAATCCTCCTGCTGAAGACCAGCCAGATAGAGCAGGAATTGTAGGATAAGAAAGAGATGTAGATGTTTGAAAGGGACAAGGAGAAAGGGGAAGAGTAGAGGAAAAGGTGATGGAAAGAAAGAGAGAAAATGAGAGGAGTGCGAGAGGTTGAGAGACAGGTAGGAGAGATGTGGAAAATTACAAGAGACAGTGATGGAGAGCAGAAGAGAAAAGAGGAAAGGGGATGTACAGTAAAGGAGAAGATGAAGGAGAAGAACAGGAGGAGAGAGAGTTGAAGAAGGGAGAGAAAGAATAAGTGGAGACAGTTTTTACTTTAGCTTTGTTTACAAGATATTGAATTTATAAGCTTTTTTTATGAAAATGTTTAAATTTCTGCTTTTTGTTAACACTAAAGGATTTCAGTTACCACATTGTTATTCCTGAATGTACTTAAATTAATTTTGAAAAAACTAATTTTATCAAGTTCAAGTTCATATAAATTTTTTTTAAATGTAGTGTATTTTTATTCTTAAATTGGCAAGTAGTTTTATTCAGAATATTATGTCAAATATGTTTAATTTTTCCCTTATAATTTGAGCAATAAGTTAAAAGTAAGAGTGAACCTGAGTTTTTGTTTAACTAAATGCTTTATTATTCTTACTTCACTAATCTTTTAGATGAGTGCCTTCATTTCTAAAAGTAAAAAGTACTGTCTTCTTCTTGAGTTGTTTGTGTGTTAATAGTCCTTTTAATTTAACAGTTTTTGGTTACTCTGCCTACTTCCTTATATAGTTAATTAACAAAATCCTTTTATCACCACTTAGTATTGTTATTGTAGCAGCACCAGAAGCACTCACTTCAAATACGATTCTCCAGACTAGTCAGATTCTGTCAAATAAATTTCTACATCATAAGAAAAAAAATACAGCCTACTCCTAAGTGATGGTACCTCCTTCCTCTTTCATCATCCTGCCCGCAAGCACCATAAAGTTTACTCCAGAAATAAGCTTTATTTTCACCAAATTCTACTTCAACCAAGCTGGTGTAACGTTGTGTAAATTGTCCGAAAGTCTGAAACATCTGTTTTCACAGAAATGAGACTGCCTCTTTTTGTCTGATCAAATTTTGAGTGTTTGAGCTGGACATTCAAGGGTGTGAAGCATCACCCCAAACCACGGTCAAGAACAAACTAGATAAAACAAAAGTCTGGACCAAACGATGTAGATGTGAAATCACATTATGGTTGAGCCAGGTATCTTATCCAAGACTACACAAGTTCAGTCATCTCGGTTTTATTAGATATGACAACTATTGGTCCACTAGAATATCAACATTACAATTTTCTGTTGATTGCAGGAATTCCAAAAATGTTTTTTATTTATTGATTTAGAGAAAGAAGTGCTTTCTTTAGTCTTAGTCTGGTTAATTAATGTCAGTGTTAAGCCGAATCTTTTACTAAACAGAACCCACAATGCGGAACAGCTGAAAAGACGAAGACTTTAATGATCCAAACAGAAAACAAGAGGCAACGGAGGAGTCGAGGAGAGACAGGATAACACCGGAGGCGGGAACAAACGAGGAGGACCAAGGAAGCTGAGGAGAGCAGGAAGAAGATCACGGGAGAACCAGGGGTGAGCTGGAAGCAGGAACAGATGAAGTCATCCAGAGAGGCAGAATCATGTAGGCTGCTGGATTCAGGATTGAAATCACAGGGTATCACAGGAAACCAGAGGACGAACTGGCGAGGAGTGGAGGTCTGAGCCGGGGTTATAGAGGCTGCAGCTGATGCAGTGATGAAGACCAGGTGTGTAGGTGGAACAGGTGAGAGGGAGAGCCAATTGAGTTTGCCACGCCCAGCCTGCTGAGAGAGGGAAAGAGAACACAGAGATATACGGATCCTAACAGTCAGTATTATCAATAATGGTATGCTGGTCCACAGCCTGCATCCAATCTATATCTAAAACTAAAAAGCTGCTGCAAGGTTTCCAATAAACCCTCTACTTACAAAATGACCTGGGATTTCACAAGTTAAGAAAAAATTATGCAACATCCAGTGTAATGTAAAAGTGAAATTGTATTATAGAGACTACAATGCCATGTTGATTTCTATAATCTGGTCTCGTAGTAGAGTTAATGTGTTTCTACTGTGGATGTCATTTTATAACCTGCAGATATCGTTAGGGTCTGTGTACAGAAAACAAAATATAAGTTTGAATGATTGCTTTGGTAGAAGAGGAAAATGCTGTAAAGTACTTGGTGAATTAGGAGAAGATGAAAAGTTGTCTGCCTCAAAATCTTTCAAAACAAAGGTGAATGCTATAAAGTATGGAGCTCAGGCAGCCTGAGTGTTTCAGTATGCTGCCAGGGTACTGCGTCTGAATGTCAATAGAGGAGGTGTCAAATGGCCTCTGCAGTAGTTAGTACCCAGATCTGCACCGTTACTGGATACCTGCTGCTGTCACAACTTTATCTGTGAATGTGCTTCAAGAGGCAGCTTGTCCATTTAAGCAGATAAATCAGAGAGCTATTTTATTTAAAAAAAAATAAAAACCCTCTGTCAAGCTGGTGATAGTAGTGCCACAGAAAATGTCCATTTAACCACTTTGGTCCTTGTGAAACAATCCTGAGCAGTTTGGTCAAGCTCTTTTGTTTAACCCTTCATCTACAGAAGAAAATGTAAAGCCACATTATGTCTAACTGCCTAACCCTGGAATATAAAAAACAACCAGCACAAGTTATGTTACCTGGCCCCTTCATCCCTTACAACATTTCCACCCCCTGCCTCTGCTCTCCTTCCTTGATAGATACAACTTACTGTTTGGCAAAAGGTGTAAGAAGCAAGTGAGAAATTAAGTACGTAGACTGATGACTTCCTGACATGAAAGAGCAGTTATGCGCCCTTTTTGCTACAACTTGGTAATTAAACCTTCTATCTGCTGCTGAGTGAAACATTCACTCAAGTATAAGTATCATCCAAGTAAATTATGATACATCATAATGCACCTAAATGTTAAATCTAAATCTGAATATAAATATAACCATTAAATCCTAATCTAAATATAATCTTTACCCTAAATCTTTCAGGTGAAGCAAAATATTTAGTCAATATGCAAATTCACATGGCTGGCATATCTGTACTTCCCATTGCAGCAGTGTACATTTGGATATTCACTAAATATTTAGTTTTGCCCAAAACATTTAATTTAACATCTATATTTACCATTCAGATTTAATTATATTTAGAATTTTGATTTAACATATAATATTTAACTGTATCATATAATAGTTAGATTTAACTCTTTAATATACTTCTAAATCAAAGGACAGTCTCCATGACCTTTCTGAACTCCTCCCACCCCAGAATTTTTGCCCTGTGACAAAAATAAATAGAAACAATATTAAGGAGCTGAGTGATGACAGCTGGTGCACTTACTGCACCTGCAATCACCTGAACTACTAGCACACAGCCCCCCTACAGCTGAGCCAAACTCACAGCCCACCACCACAACACCCATATGTCCGAACACTGTGTTTGTTATGAGCAAACCATGACTCTCACAAAAGTCCAAAAACAGAACACTGCTTGGGTTTGGATTGGAGACGCCATTCTTCTCAGTTACACCCTTCCAGGTAAGACCATCACAGTCCACATGAGCATTAACGTCCCCCAGCAGAACAATGGACTTCCTTTTAGGATCACTTTCCAGCACACCAGCCAGGGACTCCAAGACGGTATTCCTAACTGCTGTTTGGAGCATAAGCTGCGGGTTAAGGGGCTTATTTTTGAAAGCTTGAGTAATGAGCTTATTCGGGTTCACAGTTTTATGCTTCATGCTCTCCTTCAGCCACCATTTTGTGGGAAATATATTTTTGGTCCTGTATGGTACCCCCTCCCTCTTCATAACAGTATATCAAGTTTAGCAGACTATGTTGGACCTGATGGTGTAACAGATCTTTGTGTAGCCATCTCTGGAGGGAAACACCCATAAAAAGGTTAACAAAATTCACCTCTTAGATGGCTCTCACAGTCTATTAATCATGTTAAGATGATTACATAAAGTGAATTATCTATCAAAGTGAGCTCAGGCAGGTCACAAGAGTAATTTAGACTTCTTAAAGCAGTAGAGCTTGCTTGGAAATGCTTTTCATACGTACAGCAGAGCTCAGATTATACTTTCAAACAAAGGACTCATTGAACATCACAGAAGCCAAAAAGTCCAAAGGATCTGAAACACTGATATTTTTAAGTTTAGTTTTAAATTACTTTTCACACTTCCACGCAGGTCCAAATTTGTATATTAAAGATGGATTAAATGACTACATCAAGTAACTCAAAATCACGTCTTAACTTTTCAAGTTTTCAGGGCTCTCTATTCTTTCACCACTTTCTTAACTCAGTGTTTGGTTCCGAATTGAGTTTTCTCAGTTTATGTATTTTGATAACAGAGCATTCTTTGTAGCTGGGCAAAAGAAAAAAACAAGGTATTTGCTCAATAATTTATTTATAACATGAACAAAGATGAAAAAATGTTAAAATATGGACAAAGAAATAGGTTAGAATATGTCTGTGCTACAGGAGGAGTTTGAGGTAAGTATCTTAAAAAAGTAGCATCTTTGTGTTGTTGTGTGAGGCACAACAATGTAGAAATTGGTCACTAAATGACGACAGAAACAATCAAATCCATATGGAAACTTAACCATGATCAACCAGAGCATGGAAATTTAAAAAAGTTTAAAAAAAAGAATGAATAACAATAAAAACTGATGGACTTCTACTCTGTCATTTTTACAGAGGAGAATCATGTCCAGTCCTAAGTTAAGTGTATATCCTCAGAAGACACAAGTCAGTGAAAGCTTGAATGAATGATGTAATGAGATGGGGGCATTGTCATCCTGGAAAAAAAAAAAACAAAACAAAAAACGTCCCTGTCAGTACACAAATGTTTCTTAATTGGATAATTATTTAGAAGAGGCCTTTTTTCTGTGGGGTCAACTGGAACCAAAGCATCACAGCAGAATGCCTCCCAAAGTAAAATAGAGTCTCTGGATCCTTGCAGTCCTTTCAATCGTCAATGATTGAGGCTTTTGTTTTACTTATTAGCCATCTTTAAGTCATCTGCTCTGGGATTCCCAACTTGATGTATGTGTGTTTGTGCATGTGTATGTCGACACAGGAAGCGTGCTCTGGCCTCATCTGTGAGTGCGCCTCACCTTTTTCCTGCACGGTGTGAAACAGCAGGCTGTTCCTACTGCTTCTCTGATGTCATCAACAGTCCCCCACGGGGAAATTGCTGTTTACTTGTCTCATCTTCCTTCTGCTTCCCCCTGTGCCTCCTTCACACCATCCCCCTTTCATATCTGTCTTCTTATAGTGACACACTTTGAGCTGCCATTCCCAGTCTGACAAATGATGTCAGCAGGACATTGTGTTCTTTTTCCATTTTTGAGCAGGAGGGCTGATGAAGAGGGAGACTACGTACATGTGGATTCAGTCAACGACTAAAGTCAATAGTACGCGGTATGATTATGTCATAGATTACTTTCAGAGCTACAAGTTATCAATTAGATAAAACTGAGAACTTTATAACACTATTCAGTGTAAACATTAACAGGTAATTAATGACTTCATCAGTGCTTATAATCTTGCTTTTATGACTTTGACAGAAAGTTAGCTCCAGTAACAGCGCACCAGCTCTCGCTGAGTCAGCTCCTTCAAAGTCTAACAGGAAACGAGGTGGTGTTGCTGCTATATATAAAGGCTTAATTCAGTCCAAGAAGTTAATATCTGGTGTTTTTTAAAATCATTTAAATAATTTTACATGAAATCGGAAGAGATAGCAAATTCGATTTAAAACACTTTATTAATTACAAGGGGGGAATTAATATAGTAATGTAGATCCTTTAAGGAATCCAAGATCCTTCTGTATTAGTGAAAAATGAGGCTCCTGATCTAACAAGTCCTTTGAATCCCTCAGTTTTGTATAAACAAATGGGTCTTTTCACATACATGGTTTAGATGCAACTTATATCAACCTTTGTAGTGAACAGGCTTCTTTTTTGAAGTGACATCAGGTGTACAGATGTAAACAAAGATACACCAGCGGGGACCCTGGATGATTTCTTTTGGAAGTTTTTGTGCAGTGAAAGTGGATAAATCCGTAAACTAATTATGAGAAGAGACCTGAGGCAAAGGAGAGCAAAATTTTTAACTGGGCATGTGTGGAGCAATGGCCGTCTGTACGCAGACATGATGTGTGGATGAGGAATTGGAATCAGGAGTGGAGGATGGTGACATGACCAGCTTTACTGAAGCAGATTTCATTCAACCCCGCCAGTGCAGAATTGTGACATTAATTACATAAAAGTGACGTCAAAGACGAATGAGATGCGACCTGACAGTTCAGACTGAAGTCGCATCATATGTGCCTGAGTAGTTAATACTGAGCCTTTCCAATCTTTTCTTCTGGGTCTTCTGGATGTGTTGACTACTTCACAGAAGAAATGAAGAACGGCACACACATGCCAGCCTCTGCTGAGCAACATTAAGTCAGCCCTGTTGTTATCCATGTCAGCTTATCTCCTGGATAGTGCTGGTACAAGAAATAAGGTGAAACCTGTGGGAAAAAAAAAACAGCTGACTCTGCACTATTTCACCCAACATATCATTGAGCTTGTTGGTGCACCTGGGTGAGTCTGTGAAATCAAGTAAATCCGATGCTTGAAGCAGGTCTGTAGACATGGGTCCTCATTGTATATTTTTTGTTATAGATTTAAAATCATCGTATAAGGAAGAATTACACACACAAGATTTTATTATAGAGAAACAAATATATTTCAAAACAAATGGCTTGCAAATAGAATGAGAGATAATGTATCACAAATGTATGACTCTAAATAACTTTAGAGTGAAACAAACATCTCTCAGAAAAGTTATTCTTAACGTCAGCCGTGGCCAATCTTGTTTACCTTCTCTGATGCTGATTTCAGACATCACCCAATGTGCTGCTCTGCCTCCATGGGTTGTTTGCCTGATTGATCTAAAATGCATTGCTTTTGAATCTTTAATTTTTATTAAACCAGAGTGTTCAAGGCATGTATAATGCACAACAAATTCAAAACTGCCATCAATTATCTATCCAAACAACTCATTAAAGATTCTGGCCACAGTCTGGGCTACTGCTGCTGCTGCTGCTGCTTCTTTCGTCAAATAATACTAGCAGGTCTGTCTCCACTAATAAAGAGAAAAGTGCAAGAAAGATAGAGGGAGTGCTGTGTATTCCTTCTCCCTTTCCCTCCTTTTTTAGGCTCGCATTCAGTGTTAGAGCTGCTTCTCACTTGCGGGTACCACACCCTGTCCATGTCTAGTATATCTGTATTTTACACACTGCGACAGAGGGAGAGAGACAGAGTAGTTCCATTAGGCTGGTAATTCCTGGCACTGAGAAGCTCAGTTGTGTTGCAAACATTAGAAGTTTATCTCTACAGATATATGGGGGGTGAAATGGGGGAATTTGAAGAGGAAACTGCTTCTTGTTACTTAAGCAGCATGTGACACACCCCACAATCGCAGAGTCATCTGAGTATTTCTGGAGTTGTACTGGAAGCTTGAAGTGTACAGTGTGAAAAGAAATGAGTATAGCACCTCGCTGAGCTCCAGTACTGGTGAACACCCACTCAGACACACAACATTTCAGTTGCACAAACTGCAGTCTATCATGAAGTTAATGATCCAGGAGGGTAAGGATGCAGCAAACCTGTTCCAAAAATGAATTTCTCATATAGTAGTGTAAGTTGAATCATGTTAAACTGACTTCATTTCCCTGAAAAGGTAGATGAAAAACACCTTCAGCTCCAACCTCATGATAGTAAGAAAACTGCAGTTGGTCCTGAAAGATGTTTACTTGTTTATTTAGGTGGGTCAACAACAATTTATCCAAGACTTTCATAATGTGGAGTGATAAGGCTACAGTACTGGTCACTAAGGGCAGATGGATCATAACCGAAGAAAGATCAATACAAAAGCAAATTAAGGACACTTCAAAAACAGCCCATCCAGAAATAAGCCAGATATTTCTAAATTTAGTCTAATTGTCTTATGTTGAGCAAAATAATTGCCAACATGGTAAGAACCATTTTCTTGACTAGAATGTTTTAACTAGGAAAATAGTGTAGCGACTAGAGAAAAAGTAAGACTTTCTTTTTTTTTTTTTTTTTTTAAAAAGGCATGTTTTTCTTTCCTGGGATGAGTTTTTGCAGTGTAACAGCCCACAGTTCTCCAAAAAGAAGACTGCTGCTGTCTGCAATTTGCAAAAGATCACCTGGACAAACTAGAAAACTTGAGACAGACAAGACCAAATCAGCACCCAGAGACTGGACAGCAGACTCAAACCAGCAGATTGCTGTGTACACAATGAGGGGAAAGCTCACACATACATTATATTGATTTTGGCACAACTAATCAACTGGACCACCATCAGGGTCAGAAGGAAAGAGAGAAATTCAATTAGAGTATTGAAATGAGACTGATTTGAAGGTGTGTTCATACATAGGAAGACGAGTTTATGTGTATGTATGTGGTCTGTTTGTGTCTTTACTCAACACTATGTCATTTCAGTTCAATTGAATTCAGTTTAGTTTAATCATTTTTTAAAATTAATCTTTGAAGGAAAATTACATTCATTTCCATTCAGGTAATGCTAAGATGTACTGTAATAAAGTGAAACACACGCCTCGCCTGCAGCTTCTATTTAAAGTCCCAGCAAAAGCTCGCATGGCTGCAGCTGGAGAGCATTTTTGTCTCTTATACTGCAGTGACAGTTATATCCTGAGGCAAAGTCCTGAAGGATACAGCGTGAGTTAAATTCAGGCTGACACCTTTAAATCTAAGCTTTGCTAAATATCAGCATTGCTGCAAAGCATGAGTGTGGGTGTTATTTTCAGAAGTCCACTCTCGTGTCATAGATGACAGGAACAAATGAAGAAATAGGAACAGGCATCTGGATTTTGAAACTTGCTGGATTTGTATTGTGATATGGTTTGTGTTCTTTTAGGGAAACCTGCCTTGCTTTAGTTTCTTCTCAGGGGCCCTGGTATTGCTCGAGCTCACTTGACCTTACAAACTAAAGTGCTGCTCTGATGAACCTTGTCTCTATGTTTTATCCTCAAGTCAACATAAACCTCACCTGTAAATGGGATACTAACTGTAAATAACATTATATGACAAGCCATTGCTGTGACTCTTGTCTGACAAGACATCTGTACTGATGCATAAAACTGAGAAATAATTGTCCTTGCAACTACACAAGACCATGTCTGGCCATTCAGGGAAAGATGATGTGGCAGAAAGAGTGCCATGATAAATGCTCTACCCTCTGGCATGACATGCCAGCTTATGTATGAAGGAAGGGAAGCAAGTGAGCTTTTTTTTTTAAACTACTGTGCAGGTGGTGTGATAAATCTCCAAGCCCAGTGGACATTTTAAGAGCGGCTTGGCCTGATTTTGCAGACCCTCCACTTTTGAAAAGAGACAGGTGGCCAATAATCTGTGGAATATTCACGATATATGTTAGCCTACAGTTAAAACATTATGCACTGAATCTAGTACCTTAATTCCTATGCTATTTCCCCTCATAGATATACCAAATTACATAAAAGGCCATAAAGCCTCACTATGCTGTTGACAGAAAAATGGAATGGTTGTCACCACTTACAATGGGAGAATTGATTTGCATTGTGTTCTTTTGACTCCAGTTTTACTTCAAGATCAAAGAAGGAAAAGCTGATGGATTTTTAAACCAACAAAGGCATTAATGTTACAGAATATTTTTGATGGGGTTAATAAAATGTATGATATTGACTCTTTATGCAAAACAAAAAAGAAGATGTTTATGAAGTTGCTGCTGTAAAGCCATTAAAAAGTGATGGTTTGGTTTATAAAAAAATCTTTGGCAAAGCTAAAGCTCATGAAAAATGTACAACTTCTGTTGCCAAAAAACACTTTAACATATATATATATATATATATATATATATATATATATATATATATATATATATATATATATATATATATATAT
>JAOWBL010000606.1:0-17181 GCA_028564865.1 Zenarchopterus dispar | reverse complement strand
AAATATAAAAGAAATTACCTAATGTATTCATAGAGGTACAAAAAAAATTAGAAATCTTTTAAAAACAGGATTGGGACCATGTTTTATTGCAACATATTTTAAACACTTTAAATGAACAAAATTATAATTTTCTGTGTATTATTTCATATATCAGGCAACAAGGGGTTAAAACTATCAATGATAAAATCACAGGAAGCATGTAGGACTCTTGTAGTAGGCTTCAATGAAATTTTTTTTGTTTGTTTGATTAAAACTGACAATTAAACCCCTAAATAAATAGAGTTCTTTCAATCTGGCCAATTGACTCATTCAGACTGAGGTCTATTTAAAAGGTGAGAACTACAATTTCCATGTGCGGCACCACGTCTTAATGGATGAATAGAAATAACGTGCTCCTTCCTGTTAGGCCTGCAGTTCAGTCATTTCCCAGTAGTCTCTCTGTCTCTTCCTGTTACTTTGCACTTTGTGGCGATGCGCATGAAAATGAGACATCAGATGCAGTTTCCTCATCATATTCCCAGTTTCTTACACCTCGGGGTATAATTGCAATAAAATTTTTATTAGTCACACCCTGAGTAGCTCCACTTGCACCTCCTTAAAACCAGGACCAAGCTGTCAAAATTAAAAGGGTTTCCCATAGCAACACCGTTAAATTTGTATGTATGGTGCTAGTGTGTTAGTCTAGACAGACGACACTTGCGTCAATTCATTTCCTTTTTCTTATTACAAAATATTATGATTAGCTTGATTTTACTGGGTTTTTTTCTTTTTTTAATTGATCATCTGTCATTATTGGCCCCTCGCTGCTACAAATCTCCTGTTTATAATTGCTTGGGAAAATTGTGCCGCCTTTTGAGCTGAAACTCAAATGCACTATTTATATTTTTAGAAATATAAAGAAGAAATTGTTCAACTGACAAGTAAAGCTTAAAGAGAGCACCATGTTTTCTCAGTTTGAACATTATTGCTTCCCCTGAATGTCAGTTCAGTACTCTTAGATTTAATGAGTGTGAATGAAGATTTGACCGAGTTTTTAGACAAGAATAAACCTTTTTTGTGTGTGTGTGTGTGTGTGTGTGTGTGTGTGTGTGTGTGTGTGTGTGTGTGTGTGTGTGTGTGTGTGTGTGTGATGTATCAATCTCCAGGTCTCCTGACTCTTTGTGGCGTAAGCCTCTACATCATCTACTCATACCAGGCCTTGGCTGAGACGGAGAGGCTGGTTGGACAGGAGGGTCTGACCTACATTCAGACCTCCTTCGGGTGGTCCATGGGTCTGGCCTGGCTCTCCTTCGCCCTGGAGCTCCTTACCGGGGCGGCGCTCCTCATCGCTGCACAGCGGGCCAAACCTCAGCAAAATAGTCCATCCATGGCCTGACGTAATCCTCCACTTTGGACCAGCAACGTTCAAGAACGGGACTACAAGCTCTGAGTGGACTTTGAAGGAAGAGCAGTTGGATACTTTGAACTTGTCACATGGTGGAGATGTGCCGCCTTGTAACTGAAGTTAAATTTGACCAACGACGCCATCTTGTGGTGTGAAATTGTTCTAGTCCCACTCTGAATCAGTGCACCTGATCACACTGAAACACCTGCAGCCATTTTATGAGTCAAACTACGCTGAGGATGCACTGTCATATCTTAGCTCTTAAAGGATTTTGCAAAACATTATCTCAGTTTTTATAATGCAGATTAATTTGGTATTAGCTGTATTTTTATCTTTGAATTTATAAGAAATATTGTGTAACATAGTGCTATATTAGCAGCAAGGTTTTGTCCTGAAGATTTGTTACGTACGTTTTTTTCCCTCATGTAACTACAGCTTAGAAATATCAGAATACACGACGTTTCAACCCACTGATTCATCACTTAAAGGTCTGTTTCTCATGCTCCGTCTCTATTTTGGCAAGGTTAAAAAGGTCAATATCTTAAACAGCTGGAACAAAAATCACTTATAGCTATACAGCTGCTTCCATAGCAAAACAAAGACTGTTCACTCAAACGGAGAGGGTGAGATGGGGCCCAAAACATTTGACCTTTTTTATAACACAGCTGGATCCCTGCTGGATCCCTGCTGCTGTCCTCCACAGCTGGCTGGATTTTCTCAGGAAAGCACAAAGCACATGTGGCCACATGTTTTTCTTAGATCCCAGTTAACATTTGTAGGTGGGGCCCGTCTGACACGGGGCCGTGTGGATTCACTGATGTGGTTGGCTCAACTGGGCCCCAGATAAGACGCCCATTTATCACCCACGTACTTGAGCAGAACCATTCTGAGCAATTCATATGCCGCCCATTATTCAGCCCTATTCTGTCTTAGACAGCAGCGTAAACACCCTATGCTCTCTTGCAGGTGAAGTATGCACCTGTTGGAGTCTAATGCAGTCACAGTCTGCCTAGTGGACAATATTATTAAGGCTGAGGGCATCTGCAGAAAAAGTAAAGGTTAGTTTGGGCCATGAGAAGATGCATGAGAAGAGCTCAGAATTCACAGTGTCAAAAAATAAAAAATAAACAATGAGAATGGACATTTCATTGAGTCGTTTTTATTTAGATAACATCTTCCATGCTCATTCACAAAAATCACATTGGTTTTAGAAGATAAAGACCTCCCACCTCTTCAGTTATACAGAAATGCAAGCACCGACACTCCAGATGTATAAAACAGTTCAGAAATTCATTCATTTCCTGTATGGTGTTCCCATAACAAAAAAAAAAAAAAGTTAATACATTCACTATAGCTTTAAAGTTAACTGAGAGGCCACACTAGGTCCGCCCTGCAGATGTCAGCTTTTCTGCTCACAGCTGCTCCTTTATTTTGCTCAACATTAATCAACATTTTACAGCCTTGAGTCACAGCTCCTCTTCCGGCATCGTTGGCATCCGCAGATGCGTCTCCATGTTCCACTTGCAAAATGTTTTATACAAAAGAGATTCATGCAGCCAGAGTTTTGTTTTGTTTTTGTTTTTTTTGGATTGATCTCACTACGTTAAAAACTTTTTAAGGCAAGGTGATCCACTACACACACTGATGGGCAGGGAAACCGTGTGAAATAATTTAAAAAGCATATTTACACAGAACTGAACAATCAAATAAATAAACTGTATCAGGAAACTAAGTTTTATTTTACATGTTTTTTTTTTGTAGTTCCTTGTAGCAGGGACCAAAGGAAGAAGGGAAGACCGTCCATACTGGAGAAGAGTGGTATTTTGACACAAATCTAATCAATGATGTGCCTCTAAACTCTTGGTTATGGCTGTTATTCTTAAAGCCCCCTTTCAGGAAACATTGATACAAATTGAAATCCACTAAAATAGTTGTTTTGGATTTCTTTGTTTCTCCAAGAATTTAAAATCAGCGGGGAGGTGAGGTCAGCCTGGAAAGCATACCTTCCCAGCAAACAGCAGTCCCACGATGGTGAAGAATATGGCCATGATGAAGAGCACGTACGAGGAGCCCACCATTGTGTTGTTGGGCAGCTTATACGGCTGTCCTCCAACCTCGCTGATGTAGAAGCCGGTGGGGAAAATGAGAGCAGCCATACAGAAGAGCACCACTGTGACAGGAACGAACAGGAGAGAGAAGCATCAACACCTCCTCTGGACCGGTGAGGACCAACCAGATCTACACTGATAAAGATTTTAAAAGACCTACAGACTGTACGGTTGTCTGGAGCAACTGGGAAAAGTTCAAAATGATGGAAAGGTATTTTAAGTAGGGATTGTTTTTTCAAAGTTTTAATCAAAACCCCAGCCATTAAACTTCCAGGTTGAACATCATGTAGAACTAAGATTTGTTGCAGTTCCTCGGCTGACCACTAGGGGCTGGCTGCAAAACCGAGTCCACCTCTACTGACTCCCATGTTAAAATGTCCAACTTTAGAGGAGAAATTTTTATTTTTTTTTGTACCACATCAAGAGAAGTTATACAAAGCAATAAGTTTATTTCTAATATGACTGATTGACAGTCAGCTCAGCCAATAGCTAGCAACTATCACCTCCTCATCAGTAATTGTCACATTATATGTTTGTATTGACCAAGGGCCGGCTAAATGCAATAGTACTTTTTATTTTGCCTTTAAGTCAACATGTTAAATGGCATATTCTGCTATAAAAGTAAATGTTAAATTTATGTTTTTATTCAAGTTCTTTTATTTTTTTTGTATTGAAAAAAAAACCCAACTAAATTTGCACTCAGCTCAACTGCACTTTAAAGAGACCACTCTTTAAGTGTAAATTTTATACATTGATATATATATCCATACATACACACACATACATACACACATACATATATATATATATATATATATATATATTTGCATCTTTTTAAATGTATATATATGCCTTCAGACGTTCCCAAATTTGGCATTAACCATTAATATATATGCAGACAAAAAAAGTGTGTTTGTGGAGTTAAATGTTACTATTTGAACATGTTTGTTAGCACACCTGTTGATAAAATGGAAAAAAAGAGAACAATTTCTGGCTAAAGACGATCAGCTGTGGCAGTGAATACCTACTCCCAGTAAAGGCGATCCACCGGGCATATCTGGTGGCCTCATGGTACCAGTGTGACATCACCAGCAGAGCACAGGTGACTGTAAGGGACATGATGCCCAGGATGATGAAGAAGAGCGTGGTGATCCACTCTCGGGGCAGCTGAGGGGGGATGCAGGTCCGGTCTCTGCCATGGAGGGTCTGGCACTGCCGGACAAGACCCACATTCAGAGAGCCTGCGTGACGAGAGGACGGATCCGTCAGTACAGAGCTGCACACAAACGTTTCTGCCTAACGTAACAGAAAATATCAGTTATCCACATGTCATTGTTGATTCTTTTAAGTGACTCGGCACTACTGAGCTGTCAAACTTTTCATTTGGTGAAATTACAAAAAAGAAAGATTTGTTTCTGCACAGAAAGCAGCTTTTTGCATCCCTATTTGCTTGGCGTTTTCATGGTTTATAGAACCTCATTCTCCTTCACAGAAACATCCTGTTCACATACAACCTCAGTTGTCCATTTATTGACTTGCTGTAAAGCTTGATAACGTCCCAGGAGCCTCCCCTACAGTGACTGGGACAAAGGAAACGGTTGATATGGAAACCAAACCCCCCCTCCCTCCCTCAGCAGGTTCAGGACTTCGGCTTAAACCACAGAGAACGAAGCCAGCAGTCATCTGATGGCCTTCCTGTCTAGCAAAGCCTTGTGGGTGCCGTGACGTCATGCAGGACGGGCTTCTGCCGGAAACGGACGCAAACACTCGGAGCCCAGCGGAGAAGGCATCTGCTCCACTCTGCGTCTAGTCTGACCGTGCAACACTTCAAACACTGTAGCTTGCGTTATAAGAATGAAAGAGGATTTAAAAACAAAACAAAAAAAACCTCATCAAATGCTCCCACGTCATCGTCTCCCACTGTTTTCATTCTTTCCCAGAATTATCTTCAGACAGCAGTCGGTGCACAGCAAGACTACGGAGACATTTTTACATTTCATGCATTTATAAATCCAGTCAGGGTAATTTTAGCCAGCTGAGGGCAGAATTAACAGAACCGCCTTAAAGTCCAAAAATCTGCAATGTAACATAGCTGAGTGAAGGAAAAAAACACCTTTTAAATAAACTGTGTGAATCAAAACACCTAAGTTTGACTTTTACAAGTCAGAGTTTCTAAAATACAACTAAAAAGAAAAATGAAGGAGCACAAAAAGCCTGAACATTCCTAATAATACTTAAATATCCTCCACCCTTCCCTGATCCTTGTCACATACCAAAGAAATATAAAAAAAACATGAATGTTTGCATGTTAAAGCTCCAGGTCTTGGCTGCGGACACACTTGGAGGTGGTACAATGATCGGGCTGGAGGGAACGGGAAAGCTGAGCCATATTTTCCTGCAGGGCGACCTGTTCTCCTCTCTACGCAGGATATCCTGGTCCTCCTGACCACGTCCATTCATACAGCAGGGTGGGGGACAGTGTCAACAGTACATTCATTTCCCCTGCAAATTCTGACTCAGCGTTGAAAAGACGACTTTGGTTCCTAATGAAGACATGATGTTTAGTTTTTTTTTATGAATGACCGTAGATGAGTTTTAAGGTGGCGTAAGAATAAGGTGATGGGACAGTGGGCGATTATGATGGTTATTTATGAAAACTGGATGAAACGTAAATGAGAAAGACACTGAATTTAGGTAAATTATCCACAGTTGACGGCTGGATACGAGATCGTTTTCTGAAAGATTTTTTTTTCTTTACACACTGATAACACATTAATTAAATCACATCAAAACATGAAATATGAATCACCTGTGGAAGTAACGGGGCTCTGAAAACACCACCCAATCGCTGTGAGTGACCCTACCAAAGTCAACTGGACCACTCTCATACGGACATAAATATAATTTTGAGATTTACATCATCTTTCTCACACACTTGCAGAAATCAGTGTTTTTATCTTTCCTGTCTGCAGAACTCAGCTATTGAGTTAAAAGTTTACGTGCTCTGTGTCTTTTTACCATCTGGTTTTAAAGAAATCCTTTACTTTTAAAGAAGCTCAAAATCATATTTTAAAAAGTTTGGCAAACTTGAGTTTTCTTCAGTCGAAAAGGATCAGAAGGAGTCATGTCTGAGCTCCTAGTCTGAATCAAGAGAAGGAAGTGAAGAAAGTGTAGTTCCTGGACTTACCACTAGGGGCTGGCTCCAAAGGCGAGTCAAACCCCATTCACCTTCTAACAGGGCTTTTCCACCAACTCAAAATCAGTGCTGATGCTAAAGTCCGTTGCAAACAGGTTCTATAAAGAGTTATTATGTCACCAAATGCATAAAAGGAGTGAAATCCCGAACAATAGAAAACGAATTCCAGGATGTACAGACGCTGATCGTGGCCCTAAAAATCCAGGCCAGTCTTTCAACTATCAAGCAGCTGACCAGCTTATGTCCACAGTCACCCAGCCAAGTATCCAGTCGGCCAGCCTGAGCAGTCGCAAACAGTCTGTCCCGACTCTGTTTCAAGTTTATGTAGCCTGGTTTGTGTGTGTGTGGACCGGGTTTTTAAAAAGTACTGCTCTGACAGAAGAAGCTAACATATGATGAGGAAATATTCACAGAATGTGATTAGATGATTTCTAACCCAGAACACCTCGAGTCCTGGATCCTACCTTTGAGACAAATGTTGTTTTTTCAGTTGTGTTGTCTGAAAACATTCACGTGTTTGGTTTTATTATTTTCTCTACTGTGTTATTTCCTTTCATAAGAACAAACCATCATATAAGGTATTAATGGACCACAAAACTAATAAGTAAATATCAACATTTCAAAAGGAATCAGGAGACCTGATGAAACAGACTGAGGGTGACATTATGACACTGTGATGATCATTTTTTCCTCTTCTAAATCTAAAATCCAACTTAAAATATGCCCCAACTGAGCACAAAAGGGTTTTAATTTTACAGGTGGAAAGCATTACTCTCCCAAAAGGCATAATTAAAAGCCACGCATCTTCAGTCTCGAACACTTCCTGATTTCAGGTAATTACTCTTCAGCTAATGAGGCTTTCAGCGCCGTCATTTAATGCAGCCGTTTAGAAACAGGAATAGGAGGCAAAAACGGGTTCAAACTTCCCTCCCTGAAGGCTGAAAAATGGTTAGGCGAGAGATTATCCTTTTATTTAACCCGTAAAGGAATATATACAGCTGACATGAACCTCAGGCAGCTGTACGTTAATTTTAATAGAAATGTTTGCTCTTTGCATCAGTTTTAGTCAGTGGGTAACTTTGGATATTATTGTAATAACTGGGGAGGCTATGTACATTAGATAATGTGGGATTGTCTTAGCCAATTATTTAAAAAAAACAAGGGTGAGTGAGATGTTGACAAAATGAATGAAGGTGTCCCATCTCTGCTCGTCTGTCACAAATGTTTGTCCACCGTAGCGCATAACTGTTTTCAAGTCAGTAACCATTAAATATCAATTAAAATGAAACAATTGAGCTCCTTCTATGTTTATTAGCTATGATTTCTTTCAGCTTGGCTTCACGGCTACTGCACGTTTGGAAACAAGAAGATAAATAAGATCCACAGATTTCTGCACCTGACCTTCTGTTCTTCATCTTTGCTTGAAACTTTTGCTTTAAGTTGCTCGAATACCAGCAACATACACCTGAACCTCTGCACGGATTCATAAAAACTAGCAACTGAAATCTGTCATTTAAAGAAGTGATTAAAAAGTCAAAATAAAGAGACACAGTAGCTTCCAGGTCTGAAAAATGAAGCCGATACTAGCGAGCGTTAAACTTGTATTCTTTCAAATGACCAGCAGGGGGAGATTCGACTACTTAGAAAGAGAAGTGAGATTATGGACAAGTCTCCAAGATTACCCTACTTTTGATTGTAAGTTCTTCATTTATGTGTCTTCATTTTTTATTTTCATTAGCTGAATGGAATCAACTGATGATATTTTGTTAAAGTGATGTAGCTTCTCAGTCATTCAGGCGATGCTAAAGCTTGAATCAAAGGACTTCTTTTCCATGGTTCTTGAAGACACTTCACCTTTAATCTAGATGGAAGACCTCTGCCAGAAAACCTCTACATAGAAAACCTCTTCAAGAATCAAGACAAATAAATCCAGTTGCCTTTGAGTCGAGCCTCTGTGGATTTTTGTGTAATTGCTTGATTTTATATTTTCTCTGCTGCATCCATGAAACACATCTTTTTTTTTAAACTGCTACTCGAAGAAAAGTATCCTTTTGAATTAAATTTCCTTATTTTCTCTCAGTTGCACTTGAGACTCCTTTAAAACAGAAGCATCACATGTGCACATTGCTTTGACACATACTCCCCATGTGCAACCAACTAAATCTGTAATTATGAAAAAACTGCTAAAGAACTCTTTGATTAAATTTTTTTTTTTAAAGTGCCCAAACTGTTGGTCAGGTTTCTTATCACCTCAGATCCTAAACAAAGTTGCAAGAGAACAAGCCCCGAGACTCTGAAGGAGCTTTATAAATCAGAAGATAAACTCTACTTCCTGTGGCGTTTCAAACTCAGGTAAAACCCTCTCGTTTCCTTTTGTGCCGTTACTTTCTTGAGTAATGATGTCCACTCTAGCTTTGTGACTTAGTTTCTTGATTTTAATGTGACATAGTAGCATAAAGTGATATCTAGCTCTTTCGATGACCAGGAAAGTTCTCCAAAGTGACCTTGGCTGGTTTTTCCAGTTAGTAGGGATCATATGAGAGGGCATCCGTCTCCTTAAAGGTGATCCAATATGTCTTCAAATGAAATTGAAAATGATATGTTTATGAAAAAACTCCTTTGTGCTGCCTTAAGTTTAAAGGCTCCTCTGTACTTAAAAAAAAAGGCAAATAAAGGAAAATGGAAAAACATTACTTCTAAAGCTCAGAGGTTAGAGGTTCAAAAATGGTAAAATGGTAGAAATAACCACAGCAATTGTTGGTGGCCAGTTTGAGTTAGTTCTTGGTGAGGATTGAGAAGGAAACCAAGCGAGGATCTGGTTGTCTTTGACACAACTTTAAAAAACTTTGACTTGCAATAAGAACCTACAGAAAGGAGAACCCTCCCAGCAGTCTACTTTATATTATCCAAACCACTATTTACAGGAAAATGACTCCTTTTCTGTGATCAGTGGAGGTATTTATGTCTCTGAGAAGCACCTTCAAACCGACATCAACCGTTTTCTGCCCGGGAGGGATGGTGGTGGCAGTATCATGTTATGGGCTGCACGCCTCACCTGAAGTAATACGTCACTGACTTATTTTTCTCCAGATGTTTACACAAACTCTGTCCCCCGTGTCACCTGATCAGTGGCAGAGCTACAGTGGGACAAAGTGTCATCACCCTACCAGCTGATTCTCCAGTGTTGATCCAGTCCGGGTTGACGATGCTGGCGATGGCGAAGATGTCTGCAGCGAGGAAGAGGCATCCTGAAATCACAGTGAGTTTATCCATGTCGGAGGACACAGGTTTGGGATCTGGGCGCTTATGTCTCTGTCTCGCCTTTCAATATGAGGGAGACAGGACATTTAGAAATCACTTAATGCGCACATCTTAATCCATCATGCCGGCCAGCGATGAAGAACTTGGAGCAACGACGAGCTCAGGCTGATCCAGCGTTTCCACGCACATCGTGTCTGTTTTAAGGCGGTGGGACAAGCTGAGTGATTCTCTTTTGTGAGCCCTACAAAAGCCGGAGATGACTGGCTTTTCTCCAGCCCCGGAGGAGAGTCTCGCTGCACGGGATCATGGATTACTCAGCTCCGGATGCTCCAAAACATCCCAGCGTAATTCAAGGGAATATTAAAAAAAAAAAAAAAATCCCAAATTGAGTTTGTGCACTATAATCGCTGGTTAATTATCCATCAGTGAGCACGGACTCGTGGATGTAGCGGACTTCCTAATACCCTAAGTTTGCGTGAATCCTTCCAGCTGTCTCCCCCATATGGGAGCGTTTTCTCTCGCCCGGACGAGCGCAGACGGGAAACACCGCCCCTACTTGCATAAAAGCGCTTTTCGACAGCTTAAAATCTCTATATCCGGAGGGTCACTACTCTTTTTTCTTTTTAAAAAAATCTATCTGAATTTTACAGAAGTCTCTGCGAAATTACGCTGTACTAGTGTGAGAAACAAAATATTGTCAGCTTTTGTCTCCATGCCTGTTTAACCGTAAACTCTCGCGAGAAGACAACGAGAACAGGCTTTTCCACACCTTTTGAATTAATGTAGTTTCTACAGAAGATAATCGCTTTAATCACACATCTTCATGTGAAGTTAAAGCTTGCCAAGTGTCCAATGTTTATTTTATTTATTATTTTTGTACCTTATCACATTTGTTTAAAACGTCAAAGAGTATAAATAGCACTTCAGTCATGCTACATTTCATTACCTAAGACACAAAATGGTTGAAACTCTTTTAATGTAGATAGACTTTATTCCTTATTTTACATCAGCTATACAGTTAATGTGGACAGATGAGAGAAGCACAGTACTGTGATGCATCTGAACAGCATCATATCAATATTTTACTTTTACAACACCAATAAATGCCGAATGAGTGGTGGTGTGAAATTAGTCGGAACAGCAGCATTGCAAAAAACAGTGACCTCAGTATTTTGAAAAAATATGGAGGAAAAAAATATCTGCTTTGCCGCAACTCAAGGTAAAGTGTGAGGTGATGAAGAGGAGATTAAATCTCATCCACGAAGGGGGTTTTTACAAGGTTGCCGCAGGACGCCATCGTCTTCTTGCCAGTCACGAATTTCTTGGCAGCCTGAAAGTGACGAGAAATAAATAAATGCCAATATTAAACACAACACATACAAAATGTGTTCAAATATGACTTTCTTTGAATAATTTCAACAATGAGCAAGGAATTTTCAGTTAAATGTGACATCAAGTCTATGCCCTAACTTTAACCCTGATATGTCTTACATTAGCAACGTCATTCAAGGTCACGTTGTCAATGTGTTTAGAGATTTCTTCAGGTGAGTGGTACGATCTGCTGGACAAAGCCTGAGTGCCCATGTCCTCCAGCAAACCCTCTGAAGTTTCCAGGGACATCAGGAAGTGAGCCTTTAGCTGGGTCCTACAAACCAAACAGTAGAAAAGCTAATTATGAACCACCACATTCATCAGGAATTTTTTTCTGTTCTTAGAGAACAAATTAAGAAACATAATGCAGATAATGTTCAAAATGTTGTATCATCTCAGTTAATCAAAATAAAGTGGCTCTGAGACTTGTGTTTAGATTCTTTTTTATCTCTATTTGCAGCTCAAATATCATGCTGATGTAAAATCTCATCTGACCAGGTGATGAGGAAGAGTTCAGCCAAGTCTTTACAGTGACCCCTTTCATGTCAGTATCTTCAGAAAACCCCAAAATCCAGTAACAGTTAATCTTTAAATACAGTAACATTTAATTAATCGATTTATTGTCAATATGGGCCTCTTACTTGGCTTGAGTGAGGTCAGCAGTTGTGATTCCACCATCAGCAACAGCTTTCACCTGGGCGACAGCAGCCTTAATCACCTAAAAATGACAGAAGTCAACAGTCGTCATCACTTACACATTTTACCATTTCCAGTTGATTTTTTTTTCTTTAACAGAAGTGGATACAGACTGGTCACTATGTTGGCCCTGTCATGACTATATCATACTCACGTCACCAGCTGCTGCAGCCTGGGAAATGGTATAAACTCCAAACAGACCAGAGTCTGAGTAGCTGGCATTGAAAGCACTGACCTGGTAAATTAAAAACCAAAAGGAAAAAAAGTCTTTAAAGTGATTGATAGTTACATTTTAAGGGTTGTCATAGTTGACATTTTTGAAAACGGCCTTTCATTATGTCCAAAACTGAGAGTTGCTCACATCAAAGGGGTCTCTAGTTGCCTTGGCAACACGTTGGACCAGTTTGCTGGAGACACCAGATCCCCTCTTGATGTGAGGACCAGCTCCCAGTAAATGCTGCAGCACGCTGAAGGCCAGAGCTTCGGGGGAGCCCGCGTCTGCTGACTGGCTGACCACGGCTGAATGGACCAGACTGCTGGTGCTGTGCATACGTTTCTCACCTGAGATGAGACAGAGAGAACTCAAGGAATCAAAGCTGGAAGTGATGAAAATCTAGAGAAGTAAAAATGCTCCATCAAACATTAAAGCGTAATACGTAGCCCACGAGCCAGTTACGCACTTCCACGATACTGAGCCTGGGCCGCTGTGGTTCCAGCTCCACTGCGAATGTTGAGGAATTGCTCTCCTACTTGCTTCAGCACATCATGGTCAACACCTGAAGGAAAAGTGAGCATCATAATCACAACTGGCCCTTTGGTCATTTAACATAAACCCATTGATCTGGTGTCAAAATCTTTCTGGGGTTATTACTGTGTTTAAAAACGTTTTTTTTCCTTCTTACCAAGCCCAACGAGGGCCATTCTTGCACTTGTGAAATTGTTCTGGACAAAATGGTGCAGCTGGGGAGAAATAAATAAATATAGAAATAGTTTAAAATTGGTACAAAATAAGAATATTAAAAGTAAAAATAAAAACATATCAGACTTAACACACTTAAAAACACTTACATGCTCAGAGTGGATGCTGCCCACCATGTGGTCTGGACAGTACAGGGAGTTACAGAGAGTGTTTTTGTAGGCTGCCTCATGAAGACCCTCAACCACACCTGGAAAGAGAAATGAGCTTAAATGAACAGCACCACAGTTATGGTCAGATAAATGTTCATCTTCCCATATAAATATGTATTATCTGAAGGTCTGATTGCAGTGCACCACCCTAAAACCTGTTAAATAATTCATATAACTATTTCTTTTAAATTCACTTTAAAGACAAACAAGAATTAAATTATGTGTCAGCAGATAGAACAAATTTCTTTTTAATTTTTCTGATAAATCTAACCAAAGAGAGAACCTAAGTTTTAACCAGAAGAATAGTTCATAACGCTTTCATTTTTTTTTTTTTTTTTTGCAATACGTGTTGCCACATGCTGGGATAATGATTTCTCTGAATTATACTCATGCAAGCCTGTGAGACAGTGATCCATTCTCCATGACTGAATTAAAGGCCCACCTATCTGGGGATTTTGTGCAGCATGCGCCTTGTCCACCATGACTCTCTCCGTGAGGTCCGACACCTCCCATGGACGAAACTCTGGTGCTGTTGTCACGTTGATCAAAAACTCCATCACTGTATCACTGCAGGTTGATATTGGGAGACACGGGAGATGTGGGGATGAGACTCTGCAAGCATCATCACAAACCTGCAACACGTTTTCCTCTAAAGTACTTCCCATGTCACCAAAGACGAAGGTTTCACCAAAATAGTAGTTGACATTAATTCAGAAGAATCCTATTTCTTTGCCTGAATGTTCACACTTTCAACATGTCCATTCCTATTACTACAAACATGAGCCACTTTAAAATCACAAGCTATTTGGATACTCTCGGGGGGCGCACTCACATGTCATCTCTCAAGCAGTCGACGGTGTAAATCATTTTTTCTCTGGATGAAGACACGCTGCACAGAAACATGGATGTACACAGATTAGGATGCTAAACTGAGGTTATGACGCCTTCTTTGTGAGGTAAAATTTTTTTATGCAAATTACTGACCTCAGACTGCCTCCCACTGCCTCAATACTACGACATATCTTGAACGCAGATGCTCCTTTAGTTGTCTGTAAAAGGGAAAACGCAAGTAAATAACACACCAAGTAATACCTCCCTTAATTACATATACGGTTTATTTAATTTATATATAATTTATCTAGAATGTGATTAAGTAATCTGAGTAAACATTTCAATTCTGATTTTAAAAAGACTATGCCCAAATTTTTAATAAATTTCAAATGAATATTTTTGTGCTTGTGGAGCTTCATTCACTGTTCTGATTCTGCAGCACCAGATAATCAACGCCAGTACAGACAATACTAACTACCGAGAGGAAAACAGTCCATACTGAACTTTCATACCAGATTGGAGGCCAGCCGGAGGAGGTGGGTGACCCCCATGTTTTCAGGAGTTTCATAGCGACAGCCAGCTCTGATAAACACGCCAATCTTGGAGGCTGGGGAATAATTCTCCAGTGACGTGATCACCAATCCACTGGGCAGTTTGGTTACCTGGACAGAAGGACACATGTAGAGTGTTTCTTTGGTTTCATAATTTCCATGATGTAAAGGCAGACATATTAACAGCAAGGCTTAGCTTGTACTTGTGAGGCTCATCATCAAAAATACTCTGGACACCAAAATTTACCAAACTAGGCATAGCAAAAAGAGAAAAGCTTAAAACGAGTGAAAACAAATTATATATCCACTTTCAGACCCCAAAATCTGCCAACCAGTCCAAGCAGAGCCATTCTTGATACTTTCCAACCTACATGGACATCCTGATAGCTGTGGGGAGCCCCAGGAGAGAGCTTCAGGCCAGCCAAGGGCTGGGTAAGGGACTGGCCTTTTCTGGCAGCCGCATGGAACCGCCTCTGTGGAGAAGAAAAATAAGTCAATAACCACTGACCTGCACATCTTGCGGTTGAAACCCTGTGAGCTCCACCTTATGGGCAGCCTGGGCTGCGTAAAGCCTTTTCTGGAAAAAACAAAGAACATGGGAAGGTAGGACATCGTAATTAGTGTGTTGGTGGGTTTTTAGCTGATGGAGAGGCAATGGGAGAAATGGGCGCTCAAATCAGACACTGGATGATTTTGAGCTGGTGACTTCATGTTCACAAATGGATACTACCTCCAGGGATGCAGAAGTATGAAAGATCCTGATACAACATTGCACATTCTCCTTAATGCAAAGAAGAAAGAATGGTTTAGCTGTGTCAATCAATAACTCCTAAAATGAAATGCATGTTAAATGTTTCACTTTGCTGGTGGCATTTAATCTTATCAATTGGTTTTGTCATATGAAACCTGACATCACTTAGCGAACATGTTTTCAGGAAGCTACGCCTGTTTTCATCACAAATCAAAGTATCCAAACAGAGGACACATAGCTCGGTGGTCCCGGTCTCTCTTGTTTATTCTGAAAGGGATGTATATGTTAAATACAGAAGAAAACTAAGATACTTCTTCAGTTAAGATGGGTTATATCAGAGTATGCTGTTGAAAGTTATGATAACAGAATCCATGCTGTTTGTGTACTAAGCATGTAATTACTTTCCTGCTACTGTAAAGTAACAATGTGATTCATACATATATTACAAATGTCAATACCACCAGTATATTTGGCCCAAACTGGGTGTTATAGCATTTTATAAATATATACATCATTCTGAATTTAAAACCATACAAACGGAGCAATATATTACTTTTAGAGTAACAGTCAAGTAACTACAAAGTTTACATCTACACATCACATTTTTCACTATTATATCAACAGTACTGTCAAAATTCAATTGATTTCTGATTAAAAACTCCCTAAAGTGCTCAAAGAAATGTTTTATTAAAATATATTGAAAAATGAGATTTACTCATGACATGAAATTCAATAGCAACTTCAAAAACAAAGTTTGTTTTAACAAAACTGAGACAGAAATCAGAAATCTTTTTGTTTGGTTTCATAATACTGATTTATACTTAAATTGGACAGAAATGTAATTAATCCAAACGTTACTTGAAAAATGGGAAGTCACTAACGTAAGTCTGAGCTGTGAGACACGACTGATGTCAGTTTGTTGATTACCCGAGGATCTCGGACGTTAGTTAAGAGAATATGATTTTATGGTGTTTTAATTAAAAGTATAACAAGGAGACATATACGTGGTTGATGACGTAACGTTAACAGGCGGTTTAATGCAGGTTAAATAGTGATAACGAGCTTTAGCTGCTTTCTCGTCTGCTCTTTATAACAGCTTCTCCGGACGCGACTTTTAATTCTTTTCTTCACATCAATAACAAGACACAACAGCGAAAGTGTCTCATAAATGTGTACAGACGTCCTGTAACACAACCATTTGTTGTTCATTCTCACCGATAGCTGACTAAGTCCCCGGATCCCCTTCATCTCCCCTCTCTCCTTCAGGACAACGGGCCAATATGGCTGCCTTTCAAAGTGCCCTACCCAGCATGCACAGCGCCTTACTTGCTCACGAGTGACGGAGCTACACACGCGCTACCTGAGCGCGCGCCCCCTTTTGTCACACAAATAAAATTATTATTATTTTTATTTTTTAGTTTTTTTTTTCATTATAGTTCTCCTTAAAATTGAAAGTTCAGTAACTTTAAATTCTTCTTCATGACACTTATCGCACAAAATTTAATTAGGAATTAATTACTGAGTGAATTATTGGCAAAAGCAGAAGGGGTATTTACATGCAATCACAACATAAATACCAGATAGCTTAATAACACAAAAATAGCTGTATCATTACATTTAGAATAAAATAGAATAACGATTTTTGTTATTGTACAAAGTAGCAACGAAATTGCAGCCGTTTACCCATAATAGTGCACACTTATAAAAACACTTGCAAACGAGGTAGTTTTAAAAAAAGAAAAGGGTATTTACACGAAAAGTATTAAAGAGAGAAAAGCAACAAACAAAATAAATAGATAGTTACATATTTACCAGTAAATAAATAATACTTTAAGGCGAATGCCGTTAAAAATCTGTCTGCCTCACTGAAATGGCTAAACACATTTATTAAAATGCAGCAACAA
>JAOWBL010000605.1:0-12683 GCA_028564865.1 Zenarchopterus dispar | reverse complement strand
TTCAAGGACAAAAAGCAGCACATTGTACCTCATTTGGACCTTGTTCTGTTGAAACGGAGTCAAGGAGACTGTCCAAGTCATCTCCAATCACCTCACAATCATCCACAGCCTCCACCCTGTCAGGCAGCAGAGAGGGGGTGGGTTGGCTGCAGGTGGGAGGTGTTGAACGGGTCTGAGGCACACCGGCTGAGCTGACTGTGAAGGAAACAGGAGGATATTTAAAGTTGGTCCCACCTTACTCATAACCGATTCTGAACAAAAGTTCACAAGATTTCAACAATGACGACAGACATATTGCCTGCACTGTGAATAAGGTGTGAATAAAGAGTTCTCACCTGGTGCGACGACACCCAGAGGATTCACATTATTTCCAAAATGATTATTAGTGACCTGGAAATAAGGTGGAGGAAAAAAAAGTGTTGTGCATAACATTTAATAGGAGACATATTTTTCCAGCTTTTACAGATCAGGTAGCTGTTCTTTTATTTAATTCACATTGGGACACATGTAGCAACTCTAATTTCTTTGTATGTCATTCCAGATGAGCCGGAATAAATACAAGCTAAGATACAAATGTCAACGACACACTCCAAGGGGCTTTACCCTGAACTTTATCGATGCTCACCCTTCAGACCATGAACAACCTGAAGTCTGAGAAAATGCTCTATATTTTTTCACAGCAGTTGTTTTACTGACCTTTCCGCTGACGTAAGGTTTTCGAGTTTTCAGTCCCAAGATGACTGACAGCTCCTGCGCGAGCTCGTTCACCTGTTTGTCCTGTCAAGAGTTGAGCAAATGATATTTAATGCGTACTGTAATCAGTTATATAAACAGCGATGCTGTGGCGGCATGTATTCTTTTTTTGTGCAGCTTATTTCCGAGACCTTGCTGGCACATAAACTGTCAAAACGTCCGCCCCTCTTTTACCTGAGGAAAAAGGATCAGATATCTGGAGGTGCAGCTGTAGGCTTCCTTGTGTTTCCCAAGTTCCTTCAGACACAGAGACTTCCTGTAGAGAGCTCTACGGCTGTCCTTACACACTTCCAGAGCGCTGTTGCAGTCCTCCACGCCTTCATCAAACCTCCCCTGTGAAAAAACAAAACAAAACAAAGCACTGGAAGAAAAAAGGAGACAATCTCAAATGAAGGAGCGTTAAATAAAATGATGCAAAGAACAACTGAATACACTGAGAGACACAAAGTTTAATGTTTGCATTTAAAATAAAATAAGCACAGTACAAAGCAAAGATCATCAAAGGGTGCTGTGTGCATAATGAAGCCAGTAGGAAATCTCGTCTGGTGCCTGTGTTGAAGCGGAATGGCCTTGTAATGCTGATAAAACACAAGTGATTTAGTGATGGGCACATTCTTTCAGGGCCCGTAAATCAGGCTGTTGTTGGTTTTAGGGGCAGCCTCATAACTCAAGAGTGTGTTTGTGTGTGTGAAGGGGGACATAAAAAGCCTCGCGTGGAATAAATGAAACTTCAAAGGGAAAACATGGGCAGCCCTGTTTGAACTCTTGTTCCACCTAATGGCTCCTCCACCCATCACCATTATTTCAAGTCAACTTATGCACGTTTTATACCGGTCTTAAAAAAAAACAAAACAAAACAAAACACCCCGATCTGAGAACAGTAAAGTGTTTAATCTACATTCAGTTCCTCATCAAGTGACTCTGCAGCTGCTGCAGGTTCATCAGCCCCCAGATCCATCTGTCATTGAAGTAAACACACCAACTTTTAAAAAGGTCACAGGTCACTTTTTTATAACGTGAAAACACATTGGCTAGACCTCAAATTGCACTTTCATTCTCACTGAGCTGACTGGAGATCACAGAACTGCTTTTACAGGATTTTATTTCACTTAGCTTCAAAGTAAAAGCTTTTATAGTATGAAGGGAAACCAACTGTGACCCAACCGTAGGGTCAAAATGACTTCTGGGTATTGATTGGTCCAACACTGTTAATACAAATATATACTTTACTGTTTTTTAAGACACAGACAGTGGGACAATGTACTTATGGAAACTTCCCCAACGGCATCCTCTTCGTCTTTTGTTCTTTGTTAGACTCTGCAGAAGATGTGCTCAGATTAGATTCTCAAGGTTACTGAGCACACTGACCTAACCACCCAAATATATGTGAGAGACTTTCAAGGTTTTCTGAGAACCACATACTCAACAAAAACAGACAGTAGCCAGCGCTTACACCTTTGAGCAGATCAAGCATAAAATACAATTTCTGACTGGCCCCAAAAACTATTAAATACACCCTTGTAAAATGACCAGGTTGAGACAACTTCTGCCTCTGTTGAACCTGTTCTCCTGCTGCAGCATTTAATAAACTCACCGAGGACAACTTTCCTTTTTCACTCCTCATCTGACAGTCACGGCAGATTTTTCCATAACAACACAAATATCCTGCGACTATAGTAGAAATGTAGCTTTATAAATAAACAACAGCTGTACCAAAAAAAAAAAAAATCTAAATGAAATACATTAGTTAACTCCAGGATTTATGGAGCCAATAAAGCGATGGAAGATTAACTAGTTAAGTCATTTTTACTTTCAGTGCTCCTGTTTGAATACAACCCTATAAGTCTCTGCCGTTAGTAGGGCAACTTCCCAGTCCATATAACCGTCAGAGATCCTTCAAAATAGTTTTGTCTTAATAGAGCAAATAATTACAGGTTAATCAACTTTTGTTTGGTGTCACAGCTGACCGTCTGAAACTAGCTTTAGATATGAAGATGCATTTGTCCGAGCAGCTACCTAAAATGATCACAAATTTCTAACGGAGCGGCCTTCCACTCTCCCCAAGGCTACACGACGGAAACCTGCAGAATGATTAAAGTTGTATCTCACCATACTGTGGTAGGCAGCAGCTCGGTTGACGTACAGGCTCTCCAACAAAGCTTCAGGGATCTGCATGTCCTCTCCTTCCGCATAGGATGAAACACTCAAGCCCTCGCTGAACTGTCTGATGGCCTGCTCCCACAACTTGTCTCGGAAGAAGGCGTTGCCCTCCTCCAGCAGGTTGCACACCAACTTGGTCAGGTAGTCCTGGGAGAAAGAGAAGAAAGTAAAAAAGTGCTGACGGTGTGCTCCAGAAACACAAAGTTCTATGACTGAATCACAACGAATCCCATAACTAGATTTGTTTTGAGGTCAGTGAGAGGTCACGTAAACCCTTAATGGGTTTAATTTTTCAGGAGTGACAAACGGACCATCTACACACGGTCAAGTAAAAATAAATATAAGCTCTGTTTCATTTCTAAACTTTGTTTTTTTGTTGTGGTTTTTTATGCATTCAAACAGTGGGTGTAAAAAACGATCTGTTCATTAACAGTCTTGGATTAGGTAAGCTGTATTTAAATCATATTCAAATTTCATCTACCAGTCCTGTCAATAAGGTAACTTTGCTAGATTGATTTTGTATTGCATGCTGTTGGAGAGGAACTCTGAGATCATTTTGCTACAAAAGTCAGTCAGTAGTTTACATGATTTTGGTTAAATGGTGAATTCTAATTTGGCACCACATATAAGATGTAACAAGCACTTTTATTTTAAGGCGTTACTGGTTAACATGTAACTGAAAAGGTAACCTTAAAAAAAAGGCAAATAATTTGCACTGTTACTTTATAATGCTGACTTCATAATGTTTGAGTTTCGGGTTTGTTTGTTGTCTTTTTTTTTTAACTTTTACCCCCCATCCTGCATTCTTTTCCCCCTGAAGTGGCTCTAATAATCCAATAAACCAACATATACGATAAAAGTGTCTTGATCCAAGGCTGAAGTATGAATACAGGCGAGTCTGACCAGAGAAAGCTGCAACTTTTTATGAACTCAGGAGATGTGAGGAGAGCGACACTAATAACAAAAATAACAAAAGCTTAAAGCAACATTAAGTGCATATCAATATCACAACAGAATCCCATTTACACACCTCCTTCTGAAATGCATCAACATATTGTATAATACCAGTATATAACCTGCTGTAGTGAATACTTCTATACAAGAAGAAACTTTAGTTTGCTGGTCTCCAGCATTCACACATCTTGACATAATGTCAACAAAGTAAGACATCAGCAGTGATCTTAGAGAAGCAATTGGTGCTGCCCAGCAAGTATTGTTTTGTGTGATAGAGATGCCAGGAGGAAGGAAGTAGGACAAGACAAAAAAAAGAAAGAAAAAAAACTGCATAACAATTGTCAACCTCAGAGGTGAAAAAGTGATGAATTGGGCTTGTTTTACAGCTACCTGGAAACTTTGTAACCACTACGACAACTATGAATTCCTCTCTATAACAGAGTAATGTGGAGTCAAATATGAGGCCACACATTTAAAGGTCGCCCAAAACTGGATCACAAACACAGTAGAAAATCTAAGGCATCATGACTGAGAAAGGAAAAGGAAAACAAAACTCAAACTGCTCCAATAGCCTAAACAAAGTCCAGACTTTTCAGCTCTTTTGATACGAACAGATTCTGGCATTGTTTTGCTGAAACAAGCACTGACTTCAAGAGATAAGTTTTCTGGAAGGCAGCATGAGACTCTAAAAACTTTCACACAGCTCACCACTAATATCCCTCCACAGATGTTAAAGTTATACATGTTTACTTAAGTTTTTCTTATACCAGACTGAGCAAAAAAGATGACAGTATTTTTTGGTGTTTACTTGACTAAGACTTAATGTGATACTTCCAATATCCAGTATTATCTTTAATGCCTGCAATGTATTTACCTGTTGGAAAGTAACCTTATAAGTAGTGAAATGTTTCAGTGATTGTCTTAAGCACAGCTTCCCACATTCAAAGAGGAGCATTTTTTAATATCTGACTTTTGACGAGTTTCTGACGTGCCATAAAATGCCATCTCTGCAGAAGCTAAACTGTTTAATTTACATATTTCCCCTATTACATAATGGTTTTCCGGAGTATTGAAGGTAATTTGATTCTTTTATTTGCAGCTTTAGTCAAAATGAAAAAGATGAAGATGTTAAGTGGCCTGGTCCTCTTCTCTATTTCATGGCAAGCTGGACAGGAGTTGAGGACATATCTGCTATAGGAGCAGCTGCAATCAAGAAAAACTGCAAAAGTCAGGAATGAAATGAGAGACGGAAACCAACTAACTGGTGGTGTCCCACAACACAAAGGAGGGTCTGTAACATCAGTAATAATGCATGATCAGACTATTACAGATCAACACATGCGTGACACCAGGATTGAGGCGGAGACAGATATCAGCCAGTACCTGGTAACCCTCGGGGTCTGGATAAGCCAGAGGAGACCTGAAACACAGCAGATAAAGTTGAGTAGCATCTAGAAAAGATGTGAGTTTCAGTTTCTGGCCAAACAGGAAGACAATAACTCACTGTATAAACGCCAGCGCCGTGTTTATCTCCTCCTTGCGTTTTTCTCGAGCAGGGTCCATGATTGTTTACTGGATGTAAGCGAGTGCGATTATAAATAAACCGGAGACGCAGCTAATTTACACCCGCGTTACTCGAAAGAGCCAGTCTCATCTCTGTCACGCCACGCAAGACTCGTCATTTCGACTTTATGTCCACGTGGTGCTCTTACTGTCATTTAAAAGAACTTCTAACACGCGTGTCGTCCTGGGTCGAAGTCGTGGGGCGAGTGGGCCAACTTCAGCGAGGCACACCTACCTGACGGCTCAATCAGGAAGTTCATTGAACCGAACCAAAGTTAAAAGGCGAGTCATGGCGGTACCGACGGATAACAGACGGACAAGCTGAGGGGGAAGTCGGGGAAACGCGGATACACACTTCAGAAGGAGAAAACAAAACCTTGCTGAGGCTCAAGTGCAGCTATCCACCAAACTCCTGCTAAGTTTCGATTCCAAGCAGCTCCAGCTGCCAATCTGAACGAGACTCACACCCACCGACTGCGCAGGCGACGTGACGCAGCTGTGACGTAGCCGCAGCTCCGTCACGTCGCTCAGCGCGGTCTGAGAGGTAAGTCACATACCCGCTCTTTTTTTTGTCCTTAGGAGTTATTAATAATACATATGCAAAAAAGGAACACGATGTCAGTACATTAAAAAAATATACACAGTTAGTGACACAATGTAAAAAAGTGAACATGCAAAAAAAAAAGCATCAAGAGGACAGCAGAGAATGGTCATCAGAAGGCTGTCATGTCTTTTAGAATATGTAATTAGTTTTAAAGACGTACAAGCGATTAACGACGAAAAATATCACTTTTTTCTTTGGTGGATGACATAGGTTTAGGAGCCTATAATCTCAAACAAGCACCAACAACCTAACTTCTGAGGTGAAGCCAAGCAAGAAAAGCTGCACTTCACTAAATGACCACTGGGGGGATGGACTAAAAGCAAGTTGGTTTCCATTGACTCCCATGTTGAAATATTCAAATTTACAGCAGATATTGGCGTATTTACAGCCTACTTAAAAAAAAAAAAAAGTTTTGGTGTCCATGGCTAGATTTAGATCTATGACAACTGCACGAGGGATGGGTTTTTTTTTTCTATCACATCAGGTAAGATATAAAACAATAATATAAAACAATAAACTTGTGTATAATTAGGGGTGTAGACTTGAGATTGGTGGCCAGGTTAGTCAGTGGCTGCCTGTTATCACTTCCCCCTTAGTCATCATGCTAAAAGCTTTACTCACAGTTGGCAGCTTGTGCAGACTCAGCATCAGTGAAACGCAGCAGTCATTTCTGACTTCGTCACTTAAAGTTACATTTGAAGTGGGGCATTCTGACACAAACAATCACTGGCAGCTTTGGATCTGGCATGGATCGGCTGAAGGAGCTATTAGCCATAGTTAACTTTCACAGATGTCAGTTTAACTGTAATGCATCTCTGTAATAGCTGAAGTAGAAAATGTCCCACAGACATTTTATTATGACCTCCAGAAATTGACTCTGTGCAACAGTACCACTTCTGACCACATGGGGGCAACATATTTTAAGAAAGTTCATGGATCAGTCTGAAATAAGATAAAATGTACCTCTAGTGGGATGAAGTGATATTACAAGAAGTGCAGGACCACCCACTCATTAACATAGTATTGTGGGTCTCTTGTCAACACAGCAAAGCTATGGCTCCGCATGTGGTCAGAAGAGGTATTGGTAAACAGAGTGGCTTTATTTATTTTATAAACAGGGGAAAGAAGGTTCCTAGTTTAAATGGAAACTGCAACAGATTAGATACCAAAAGAAATTGTCCTGTTATTTGAACATGTGCAAGGCAGAGCGGTATAGATACTTTGCCATCAGTAAAATGCTTTAAAAAATAAAGTACATGAAATTTTACTAGGCACAATTTGAAAATGACAAACAGAATTATGTTAACAATGGTAGGAATGATGATTCAGAACAATTAGCTGCATAAAGACTATTTGTTAGAGATAATTGTGTATATACAAAAAAATGTTTAGTAACATAAAATGGTTTTATTTAAAAAGTGGCAGAGATATTTAAAAAGCAAGACCTGAAAAATATGCCTTATGAATCCAGTTTTTTTAGACTTGTCATTTTGTTCATTTTGATCTAACGTAGGTGGGTGGCTTGTGTTAAAATGTTGCAGTGTGAAGTACTTCAGTTTAGTTTCATGTTGTTGTGACTAGTTTTGGCCTTTTTCATCTGCTAACAAGAGCCACAATAGATTCAGTTAATCTGGAGTCTGACTTTGAGAAACTGATCAGACTTAAGCTAGAAACTTTTCCAAGATCCTTAAAAATGTAATTTTTGATTTCCAAATAATCAGTATAATGATAGAGTCCATTTTTTGTTGAGACAACAGCTGACTCCATTCAAATTTAAATTTTTTTTCCCTCTGATTCTTAACATGTGTACTGTTTTCTTGCTGATAACGAATGAATGAAAAGGTCTTGTAGTTTATAGACCTGCCACTTGATGGCGCTATACACTACATGTACAGATGTGTTTAGTACTGAACATGAAATGTTTCCTATATTTCCATGTAAATATGAACTTATAAATGTCAGATTTTGAACATGCAGTAAAAGTAGACAAAGACAAGTTCAATAATCAGTTGAATCAAAAACTTCAAAAATTTTTGTTGTCAGGGAAAAGACCAATAATCACATTTCTTTCAAAAGCAAAAGTAGTCTATAAAATAATCTTAAATAAACATGAATGATAACTGTTAATCAGTCTTCCAGTTCACCAGTACCTTCAGTAATTTTGTTGCACTTTGTTGACCACTTGGGTTTGATTTACAGTTTGAATGTACTTGGACAACAAATTCTAAGATATATGCATTAATTTGTGTTGAGCAATGAAGGTTTTGATGTGGCCTGATCAAAGTTCAGACAAATCTAATAAAGGTGTTGTGGCATGACCTTAAACAGGCTGTTCATGCTAGGAAACCCTCCAATGTGACTTAATTTAAACAAGTCTGCAAAGAAGAGTGGGACAAAATTCATCCACTATGATGTGAAAAATTAATTGGGAGCTATCACAAAGGTTTGATTGCATTTGTTACCACCAAGTGTGGCGCACGCTGTCATTCGGTTTAACATGGCTTTTCTTTTTCCAGGTATGGATAAGTTGGTTTAAAAACTGCATTTAGCAGTTACTCAGGTTATTTTTGTCTGACATTAAAATTTGTTTGATGCAAGTGTGACAAAAAAGCAGAAAACAGAAGATATTTGTTATGGGCCAAATACTTTTTCACAGAATTGTATGAAAAAAAAATTTTTTTGGTAAACTTATACTTATTATATTTATTTACTTTATTCTCATTTTATTTATTTTTGTTCTGTTTTTACTTTTTTCATTATTTTATGTTATATCTGCACCATTACATCAGACAGTTTTGTAGTCTGTGAACCTGTTTTACTGGCATTGGCAATAAAATGATTCTGATTAACTGAACTAAATTGAGTAGATCCATGTTACACACATACATTTCTGAATTGTCTAATTAAATAAGACATTGCAGCAGCATGTATGTTTATTCAATTAATACACTCTATATAGTTATTAGTAGACATGTAATTCTTTTTTTAAATATATCTCAATCAGTAGGTGCTTTTGTGCTGTCCTATGAAGGCACCTCGTCATTGAACCCTTCATTGTAGTCCAGTTGGACTACAAGTCCCTTGTCTCCTTGGTCCGCGGTCGTAAAGCCGGATAATGAGCTGTTGGGTTTAGTTTTGAACGGCAGGCGTGAGCGGGACTGTGTCACAGCACCGGTTTCAAACATCATTGCAGTTTTCGGGTAATGACAATATTTCATCGGTTAGATTAACAAATTCATGGGTAGAGCACTAATAATAAAGGATTTAAGCCAAGTACGAACAATACTTGAGCGCTATCAGACTAAAACGAAAAGGCGGAATCACACACAAAACCTGTCAAACGTGAGACTCACTCGTGCTAGTCATAGCTAACCCAGTTTTCTTCTGTGTAGCGCTGTATGCAGAGAGCTCGTCAAACGTTTTGGGGGATTTATTACTAAACACTTCGAGTGTTTCCGTATATCGAGCAAACACGTAGAGTGTTGTTTAGTCCACGGTTGTCCCTGACGACCATGTCAGCTCTCCTGCGTGTCGAGATTAGCGTGAATGTAGCAGCGCTCAGCTAATGCTAACCGATAGATGATTTCTTTTTCTAAAGAGTAAAATCTACATAGAAATAGCTTCCTGGTTGTTTTAAGGACCTTAAGTCCGAGCAAACCTTGTAGCTGTGTCATGCGTTGAAGCAACATCCGCACGATATAAACTTTTTAACTCAACATGGGCTCTTAATAAACCTCTGAGTTCTCCCTAACATGGCCTTTTATACGTTTATAGTTTAAATTTTAAAAGCTCTGTCTCAATTCAGGGGGTACACCAGCCGAGGGCCCCAGGCATCGAATGAGGAGAAAGCTGTAAAGACAGTTTCAAATCGTAAAATACAATTCACTCTGATTATTAAAGTGACTTTTTGGGCTGCACTTCATCTAAGAGCACACGTGAACACGGTTTAAAGATGGATTGGTTTTAAAAGCATTTCCATTAGTGTTTGTACAGTGGAGACATTCACTAAACTCTCCAGTGATTAAAAAGTAACAGTGTTGGTATGGATCAGTAAGATTTAGTAGGTTGTGTTATGACAGAATTTAGCTTGTGATATATTTGGTCCAAGTAATATACAAGTAATGTGTTTGGTCCCTCAGGTGACCTGATGGCGACCGACATCGTTGGACAGTTGGCTGACTCTTTGGCCAAGACCGGAGTAGAGGATGGAGAGCTCAGTTACAAAGGTCAGGGAAGAAAGCTGGATGATGCCCAGTCAGGTAAGTGAAAAAGTGTCAGTCACAGACCCTTGAGGCTCAGCCTAAAACCTCTTGATTTCAATAACTGTTCTAATTTTTCTGTCTTATCTGTGTGAATTAAGTTGTTGTTGTTATTCTTGACTGCTCCTGGTCCAGTGGAAGAGATAGTGAAGGAGATCCAGGACTTTGATGGCTTACAAGCTCTCAGACTGGAGGGAAACACGGTTGGTGTGGAGGCAGCTCAAGCCATCGCCAAGGCCCTGGAGACGAAGAGCGACTTCAAGGTTTGAAGTTTATACTGAAATTAGAGATTCTGATGTTGATTGTTATCATCGGGTTTATCACCTTTTTATAAGGTACATTGAGAAAAATGAATGTCCATAAGCTACCTTTATTTTTAAGTCCACACAACAAAAATGAGATATAATCTGTTTACTGTGACATAGACATAAATGGCATAAGATACATTCTGTGACTTTTGAAAAGTTTGGTTTCAAAAAAGAACTTTATTATCATATTGTAAAATACTGTTGCAAACAAAAGTTTATATAAAGTTTATAGTTTTTAAAAAGCCAAACTTTTTTTCTCTCCTTTTTAAAAAGTAAAGTTGAGGAAACTTTTCCTGCTTTTCTCAGTGACAATTCCTGATTTTTTTTTTTTTTTCTTTCCCTAAAATGTGAGATCATAGGAGACAGGATTTTTCAGAGGTTTACACAAGTATTTGCTTGAATTGTCTTCAAACTGGGTAGAACTCCACAAGCTTCCCACATCATCGTGCTGGATTTTTACCCATTCACCCTGATAGAGCTGTTGGAAAAAGCCCACATTTGTGGGCTTTTTGTTCACGCCTGTCTGTGTAGTTCTACTCATGCATTGTCTGTAGGACTGAGGTCAGGGCTTTGTTATGGCCGCTCTAGTTCCTACCCACTTTGTTGTCCTTAAGCCACTTTGCAACTAATTTGAAAGGTATGGTTGGGGTTATTTTCTGTTTGGAAGACCCGTCTGTGCTCATCATTTTTTAAAAATCTCATTATTTTGACAATTTATAAATAAATAAAAACACTGGGAATCCTAATTGACCTACAAGAAAAGTTTCCTAAATTTAACTTTCAGACACAGAGACAAAGTTTCTTTTCTTAACATTTTTTTTTGTCTTAGTTAAATGATCCTTTTTGTTTGTATGTAATGGCGATTTACATGATATAGAAGCACAAGATTTTATTTAGACTTCTGTTGGCGATGTTTACATGTCATTTCTCTCACCTTCAGCGCTGTTACTGGAGTGACATGTTCACTGGTCGCCTGCGCTCCGAGATCCCGCCTGCACTGGTAACGCATCACATCCACTCTCTTCGAACTTGTAGAGATTTTGGACTCTTCCTATGTCTGTTTTGTCTTGAAAGCAGACAAAACTCAAGTTATCTTGTTCGGGTGCACTCCCATGCTCATCAGAAAACAAATGAATGTCCTCCTTTGTGCTGCAGAATTCCCTGGGTGATGCTTTGATGCTGGCGGGGGCCAAGCTGACTGTTTTAGACCTCAGCGACAACGCATTTGGGCCAGATGGAGTAAAAGGCATCGAGAATCTGCTCAAAAGCAGCGCCTGCTTCACATTGCAGGAGCTACGGCTCAACAACTGCGGCATGGGCATCGGTGGTGGCAAGGTAAATCATTGTCGTCAGTGTCAGGTCCAGACAAAGAAGCAGAAAGGGTTCTCAGTAGGCTTTGTAGCACTTGTTGGATATTACGATTATGTTCACATCTGTTGGACTCCTCAGATCTTGGCCGCTTCGTTGATCCAGTGTCACAAAATGTCCAGTGCGGAGGGTTCCCCCCTCAGTTTGAAGGTGTTTGTTGCGGGGAGGAACCGCCTGGAGAACGATGGAGCCACGGCCCTCGCTCAAGCCTTCCAGGTACAGAACAGTCAAATCTTTAAACATTTCAAGTCTTGAAACTATTTTCTCCACAAAAGTGGAGAAAATATGACTTCAGAGTGTTTTTTTTTAGGACACATCTTAAAAGCATGGTGACCTTTACCCATTCCAGACTTCTTGGACCCACTTTACATAGTTTAAACACTGACCTCAGAGCAGTTTATATGTATGCAGCTCATACTGTCAAATGTTAATTGTGCTATGATGGTTTGTGTTCCCAGATTATGGGCAGCCTGGAGGAGGTTCACATGCCCCAGAACGGCATCAATCATCCTGGTGTGACAGCCCTGGCCTCAGCCATGCAGCGCAATCCAGGACTGAGAATCCTCAACCTGAATGACAACACCTTTACTGACAAGGGAGCAATCGCCATGGCTCAAGTACAGAAACTTAATATCATGTTTATGATTTATCTCAGAGCAATTCATGTTATCATGCTGCTAAAGGTACCAAACAGTTCAGTACTTGCATCGTCAG
>JAOWBL010000604.1:42754-55904 GCA_028564865.1 Zenarchopterus dispar | reverse complement strand
TGTGTGTGTGTGTGTGTGTGTGTGTGTGTGTGTGTGTGTGTGTGTGTGTGTGTGTGTGTGTGCCAGCTCAACAGCCTGCAGATATGTGAGATTTTGAGTTTCTGGTTTCGCTTTTTTGTCTTAAAGGGATGATGATTCAAGCACCCAAGGTAAAACAGATTAAACTACTTAAGAATCAACAGGGGACAAAATAGATTAGAATGCAATAATAAAACTATAAAAATTAAGTGCTTGTGACAGGGAGCTAATGATCGATGTGATGGCATTTCTGGGTCTCTACTGAGCCTCCATGCAACACATTCAAACTGCGATTGTGAGACGTGCAGCCACAGTTACTCATCAAAAGGAATCTGAACTTACACTGTGCGTCAGCTCAAAGTATTTCTGGCATGCCAACTGGTAATGCATTCCTTTGACCAGCTCCAGGACCTGCAACAAAGGGTAAAACGCATAAAAAGGCTCAACTGTAGCACCTTCAACACCATCAGAGTACGTCTACAGAGGATGCCGTCAGCAACTTGCATTGTTATTCAAAATCGTTTTAATTGGAATTTGGTCAACAAGGTACCCACGCGTGCTTCATAAATCATAAAGGGACCAGAGAAGACATCCTTAGGGAGATGTTTGCAAACGTAATAAAAACAGACATTAGTCTCATTTAAATATTAACACACTGAATCAACTCTTTGGAATAACCGCTGGCAGTCTCTTTTTTGCGTAATGTGTAGAGGTAAATTACATGTATTTTGCCCAACACATCTTTCTGTAGATCCCAATCTCCTGCACACACAGTGAATAACCTCAACCCTGACTTCTGAGAGGCATATTCTGAGCAATTACACATCTTTGGTGTCCGCAGCTGCCCTCGGGGGGGAGATTTCTCTGTAAGAAAGTGCAATTGAGGCCATGCTGCGCCTGCATTCAGGATGAATGAACAGCTGCGAAATAAAGTCTTCAGAACTCTTGGAGTTTCATAATTCCCTCAATTCCTACATCAGTACTGAGCCATGCACACTCTCTGCAAGATACTGTCATTTTCTTTCATGCTGGACAAAAGGACATTTGTAATAATGCGCACGGCTGATGAAAAGAAACGATCAGATGTTCTGCTAGTTTAATTTAGGTTTTTTTTTTTCACACAAAAGAACAAATCTCACTATCTCACACTATTTTATCAAGATTTCGATTTGACTGCTGTGATTTCTGTTTGTAAGGATTAATTTTTAGAGCTCCAATAGGATTAGAGAAACATGTTAAGATAAGCAAGACATTAAGAGCTGCTCTTTTAGCCTTAGCCACCTTTGTAGTTCAGGACTTTCAGTCTTATCAGTATGGCACCAAAATAAATTGATTATGTCTACATATGCCAATATATGTGGAAATTCTTCTGTGGACTTCACTGAGGAATTGTTATCAGATAATGACCTTTATTCAGCTTGCCTTTTTCAAGCTTTAAACAAAACATCTAGTTCCATTCACCTGAATGACAGCACAACATCTCCCTCAGTCTAAATAGAAAATATATATATATATATGCTAATCTTTTTTTTTTTTTTTTTTTGAAGTGAGGTTTTGCTGCCGATATCTCCTCTAATCACTGGCTCCATTTCAAATTAAAAACTGTAACAATAAAGTAATGTTTGCATCAATGCTGACATTGGGAATTCTTGAAAGAATCTAAGACACAAGGCATCCCGAGTCAGAAGTTGATAATGATGGCTATGAGGATGATCACCCACTCGACAGCAGGACCACAGTCAGGACAGGACCCACCTGGTTGATTCCACTAGGAGACACTTTGTAGAACTGAAGCTTCTGCTTCAGCAGCTCTGGCTCACTGTGGCGAAATGGACACCCTACCAACATAATAAAACGTATTAAAATTAATATATCTGTCAATCAAACTCCATGACAGGTGTGTGTTGGGGCTGAGCATTTAAACCTATATATGCAGAGAATTTTGTGAACATGTCTACATTTTAAATTAAAACCTATTACAGCAGTTGAGAAGCTTATTAGCAATTAGCGAGGGCTAATTACATCCTCCAACTGCAGTGAACTCACCATGATAGTCGCCTTGGCTGGGTGGGTTTGATAAAATCACCTTCATGCAGCTGTAGGGAGTGTAGTCTGCTCGCTTGCCTTCTTTACCAAACATGTGGCGGATGCCATAGGCATAGGCTTTGTCAAACTGCACAGAAAAAGAAAAGAGGGGAGGTGGGGGGGCACAAAGGGAAGGCATTAGTGAGGATGAGAGAATAGGAGGGACGTGGTGGTGGTGAAAAAGGGGACAGTGTCATACATCATGTCAGCTTTGACAGGGTGTTTTCTTCAATGAAATATAGAGCTATTAGAGCGAACCTGCTGTAGATGTGTTGTCACACTTGAGACAGCTGAATTACAGACACTTTAATAAGGCCGTCCTTTTGCGCTTTTGCCCCTTGTTCTGCAGAGCTTTGACAGAACTACTTAGTGTGCTTCAAGTCACAAAAACCGATATTTCTTACACAATGTCTTTTGAATCCCTCCTAAAATGCTACACTAAGGTACTAGAAAATACACAAACTCTTAAGGGTTTTTTTTCCTTTCTGCATAAACACGATAAGAAATATTAAAACATCGACACAAGTCCTTAAATTTGATAAATAGGACCAAATTACACTGATGGATCTTTGCTGACTAGGTCTTATTTGTGCTCAGTTCGTACAACTGGGGAAGAAATCGGACAGTAAGCCGAGCTAACAGTTAATAGGAAGTGAGAAAACCGAAGTGTAAACTTTCTCTAAATATAACCAACTATATAAAATAACTTAACCCTCAAACTTCACTGTAGTTTTAGTGGACTCTATATTGTGGATTTTACAACTCTCCATCTTTTCAGTTTGTTATTTTGTTACATTTCTTTAGTCTTTGTAGGTTGGCTGCTGTCTACTCAGCATGCTCCATACGGAGCATCTATAAATGATTTTTTTTTTTCCCGCTTTAAAAAGGAAACCACCGCACTCCAACATACACTTTAGCCCACTGGTGTCGAACTGTGGACCTCAACGACATGTTTAAGATGCCTCCTTGCATCAACACACCTGATTCAAATTAACGAATCATCAGCTTGTCATTAAGGTCCCCACAGGTGTGTTAATGATGCAGTCATTTGTATCAGGGAGGGTTTAAAGCGGGGGAAACGTCCAACATGTGCAGGACAGCGGTCCTCGAGGACTGAAGTTTGACGCCCCTGCTTTATCCCCTTTGTGAAAAGTCCTGGCGGCAGTGTCATGGTTTGGGCTCGTTTTGCTGTATGTAGTTCAGGACTAATCAACATTGCTGATAAAAGCATGACTCCTGAATCCTACCGGCAAATTCTACAACAAAGTTTCACAACCTCATGACACATCAAGAGCTGCTTTTCAGATCAGATTAATTTAAAAACATCAAAGCTGCAAACTAAAACAAATAAAACTCAGTGAATCACAACTGAACCAGCAATAACTGTACTCTGCAAGGTAAAAGAGCTGGCTCTGTCAAAGGAGTTTGGTGGCTTTGAAGATTTAAAAAGCTCACATATGGATATATATTTCAATTATGCTTTTCAAAGGGCTGTGAAAACTGAAAAATATTCCAAATATAGCACACCCTTAGGGTGACTAAAATACATTTGTTGCTGCCTCATCTATTGGCAGGCTCTTTAAATTGGGGTGTGCAGACTGCCATCTACTGCAGGTAGAAAAATGATTATGTATAACAACCTAATAAAACCCCACTTTGAAGAGTCGGAACTATCCCTTTGATGTTTTTAAATATACCTATATTTCAATGTGGTTTAAATCAGGTCAAGTTATACGAGTCCCTGATCCACTATCTGGAAAATGTTAACGACTTCCCCAAAAAAGAAAAACATCAGAATCAAGGAATCTGCATCAATAAGCATAAAAAAAGTAAAAATTCAACTAATCTTTACATCATTAACTATTCAGTGTCAAATCAAAAAGCACCTCCTACTTTTTTGATGGGGTCATTTCACACGATGCCTTCAGAGAACTCTTTTTACTGTTCGGTAATTCTGTGAATCCATTAAGATGTATTTCAGTGACCCTGGGACAAAGACCCACAGTAAAATAGACCCGGCGTGCTCAGACACTGGTGGAACATGACGACCGTATCCGCACCCACCATATCATATTAATGTTGCAATAAAACCCTTGAACTTGCTAATGTGACAAGCTTCAGTAAGAAGTTAAAAACCCATCAAGTATTCTTAAACTCCAATAAATCAAATATTAATTATGTAGAGCTCCAAAGGATTCTAGAGGCAATTCCTTGATTTAACACCTCCTTACTCTATTAAAACAAAACATGGAAGTCCGCTGGCGCAAAAGTGCGTTAAATATGCATTATGTGAAATAATGTGGGCATAAAAAGATCTAATGGGGTCTAAAGTGATCCAGAGATAAAGATGATATGACATTAATCTTTCAACTCACCCAGGCGATGCTGAGGTTAGCAAAGTGATTAACAATAAGACTTGCCTACTTTGCAACTCCTTTTAATATATTAACCGTTTCTGCCATGCTACAGATTATCCTGGCTCTAAAGATGACTCCCAATGAGGGTAGCTTACAAAATCAGAATATAAAGAAATTAAAGATTTGCAAAAGAAAATAAAAAAAGGACAGCCTGAAAAATGCTAAATCAAAAATTTGCACAGAAGAAAAAAAAGCAGTGATTCTTGGATTTTCGTTGACTTGTATTCCACTGCAGACTGTGAGAACCTAAGACATTTAATTTTTCGTCAATTTCAATCTCAGTTTATTTAATATTTCTCCATTCCTGCTATTCTCTGAAAAAGTCTCTTCTAGGGAAAGGTCAGCCCTGCAGACAAACCAGTCAAGAATCAATAGCCTCTAATTCCAGCCATGACTGTATAACGTGTGCAGAACGTACTTCTGCATTGTTCCAGCCCCTGTGGCCCATGCTCACTCCTCTTGTGGCCTTATCCACCTCTTAGCTGTTTTTGGATATGCAACTTTGTGCAAGCATTCAGCACTGCACTCATTTCCTGCTCTCCTCCCAAACTGCCTCACTGGACCTGAAGACCAAACACAGCATCTCAGGGACTGACTATGAAAGCTTAGCTGTTGTGGCCCTCAGTATGGCAATGACATTGTGTGAACAGGCCACCTCTGCAGGCCTAAAATAAAGTAGTTTTGTTGAAGATCTATCCAATGTGCAAGACTGAGACACTTGTCAGTCCTTGCACAGTGTTATGTGAGGGAGTGAGCTGGGGATGCAACACGCATATGTAATGTGCTGCAAATGTGCATCTTTAAAAATAAACAGCTTTTGAAGACAGAATTTGTTGCTCTAAATTTTCATTGTCATTTTATCGTTCTACATTAATGGTGCTATCAAAGCAGAGTGAATGGCCTTTGCTAAGGGCTCTAAAACAACCCCACCCCATCAAAATCTGGCTTGTAGCCTTTTAGAAAAAAGTATGGACAATCATTTCGTCTGTGGTCCAGTGCACATGGTGTCCATTTCTTCTCCCAGAGAAAAAGGAAAAGAAAAAAAAAAAAAAAAAGAGAGAGAGAATTTAGATTTGCTGAAACAGGTTCTTTTTTGCATGGTATCGTTTTAAGTGGAACCAGTAAATGTAATGTATATTTAAGTCCCTGACAAAAGGGTTTCCACAGTAATCCCTTGGTCACATGATTATATTACCCACTGATGAAGAGTAGTTCTTGATACAGTTAGAGCTCAAGAGTGTTCGGCTTAAGTTGCACCCTGCATGTGCCAAAATTGCACCACATCCCTCGATTCCTCCCCTGAGAGGTATCTCCTTTGGTGCACATCTGGTGCACATCTTGGGTTGTTGAGCAACATCACTGCAATACTTGCCACCCCACACACAAACACACACAGAGTCAAAAAATCTGCAGCAACTGAGAGAGATATTGAAGACGATCCTAATATTGAAGCTCAGCCCGTAGTGACTGATGTGCCTGTAGCTGCATTCCCTTGTGTAACTGTGTAATAACATTTGAGATCTCCTCTCTGTCATGTCTCTGTCGAGCCTTTTAGCCCAATTAAAAGAAAAAGGTAGGATCTATAAAATCCTCCAAGAACACACATATTAAAAGGGTTGATCACACAGAAACATAAGTTTTAAAAGGTCAAGCAGGGGTTTGAGAAAATCCATAGTTCACATTACTGAAAATGAAAAATGCTGCTGCAAACTCCAATGGCTGAACTGTCACCTGTTTTAAAAATTCATTTTTTTAAGCTTCTGTCATTTCATCTGTCATTAAAAACTAGTTTTACATCAGTCATTTTCCGAAACTGCTTGGTTCATTTCAGGGTTGGGGGCTTTCGTGAATTGATAGTTGACAACACAACGCCACGATGTGAGGTAATTTACGTTACAGACTTCTGACCTGGCCACAAAGTTCGACATTTATTTTCACGCAGAATGTAAGTGAAGGAGCTGGAGTCCCTTTGAAATGTATGGAAAAAAATAGCAAGGAATTAATTTGTGACTGGTCTCTAAGAAGAACAAATATAAGAGGAAATTTAATCTTTCTTCAGTTGCTCTTCTACTGATGTGAAAAATGTTGTCAGTTAGTGAACATTAATTAACTCTGAGTTAACATCTGTAAAACAAATAGTTCAACAGCAGCCTGACCCCAAGGCAGCAACACACTACAACAATGCGGTACAAACAGACACTCCTCCAAATGAATAGGCTAACTTCTATGGAAAGAAGAATGGATAGATCAAGTTGATTTCATCAATTTCTCTCTCTCCCTCTAGTCTAAGATTACATTGCCTCCTTTTTCGGGCCTCCCTTTCGGCATCGCTGCCTCCCATCTTCTTCCTTTGTGCTTGTCGCATACTAATGAGCAGGCTTTGTGCAGCACGCCACAAAGTGCAGTCTCTGACACAACACATACATCACTGTGAGAGCTGCGAGCTGGTCAGCACCATACTGCTGCCTCTGCTGTGGAAAAACAGCAGAGCTGTGTGCAGAACCAGCACACTTTATGGGAACTTATATAGAGGATCTACTGCGCTTCAAATATGGGGCAGCTGAGGCGGCTGTCCTGTATACTGTAGCCCACATGAGCTCCACCCATAAAATGAAGGGCAATGCTTCTTTATACTTTAACTTTATTATGACTGTCTTTCTTTAATGTCAGAGGCACTTAGTGTTCTTGTAGCTGCAGAAAAAAATTAAACCTTTGTGCTGCTAAAATACAGACAAAAAAAAAAAAAAAATGCAAAGCATTAGAATATATTTTGCAGCAGTCCAGAGCTGTTAAATTGAGTCACTACTTGGATTTAACTAAGCATATAAGTAAGAGCTTCTAACTGGAATAACTGTGATGATTAATACACTTAAGATTGACATCATTTAACTCAAACTGGTGCAACGAGAAGCTTCTCATTCCTTAAACAACCATGACTGAAGGGAAATATTGTGGCAGCAGAACTCAATTATTGGTCTGGATCAAGCAAACAAAATAAAAATGACAATCAACTAAAATAGGGGTTATGAACCATCTAATTAGAAAATCCAGAAGGAAAATTGTGAATCATCAGCGTTGATGAAGAAATGCAGTTAGAAAAAAATTTACAAGTTTGACAAAAAAAAAAAAATACCTGACTAACAGAGCTCCCAGTAGCATGTAACGGTGAAAATAAGAGCACTTTCACATAAGAAATGTGAATAAAAATGAAGGAGTACGTCTAAATGGAGGCATAGCCTCAAGAAAATCAGTTATCAGTGAGGCTACTACAAAAAAGAAACAGAGATAAAAAGAAAATAAAAAGTTTTTTTATTTCTTGAGTCCAGGTTTTCTGTTCCAGAGTGATGAGCGCATCGGGGAAAGAAGAAAAGAAATCATCTTGTGTCTGCCAACCAGTACTGTGGGGGTAGCATTATCAGTTGTGCAGGTTGTTCAGGTTTATAAGAGGAAAAAAAAAAGAAGAAAAGCTTACGACTACACTAATATGCAGAATGACCATGTCGTTCCATCAATATATTCATATTCCAAGATGACGATGCCAGGATTGATCGAGGTCAAATTGTAAACACGTGGTTCAGGAACCCTTACACATCACTTTCACACAAAGATCATTTTTCCCAGAGTCCGGACCTTAATCCCATTTAGAATCGTTAGGACATCCTGGTGAAGACTTCTCTCTACTGTCCGACTCCCCTCTCATCAATATTGGTGGTGAAACAATGCAACTCAGGATGGAAGTAAGTAGGGTTGCTGTTAATGCATACTGTAATCAAAGCTGAAAGTGGTCAAACAAAGGAGATATTTACTTTTTTGTGTTTGTGGTGGAGGGTTTCAGGCATTAGGGGTGTGCATTTTTCCTTTTTCTCCTAGATATAACATTTCTTAAATACAAAAAATATAAATGTTTTGGCACCAGCTCTGCTTTTAATGTTCCAATTCCCCGTGACCACCTACTGTAATGAGCAGAAACGCTGAGACGGTTCCTCTTCTTCTTCGCCGTGTTCCCTGCTGATTTGATCACGACTTTAAGGATCAAAGTCTTTTTCCACTCACATTACGACCATCTATACCGTCTCCTTGGTAGAAGTGACTCTGACGGTAGGCTGCATTACCCACAAGCCTCAAAAGAAGACTTTATGAGTTTTAGGTCTCTTGGTTTAAGATCACTTCTGCTCCACTCTGAATTAACAGGTGAATACATACGTATATTAAAATGAATTAGCAGATGTGCACCGTTATGCTCCCCGATTTATTTTTACCTGCTTTATTATTTGTATACACTAATGAAAAGAGGCACACTCTGCATCTCTTTTAGCAGGTCCAAGCCAGATTTTAGTCCAATTCCACCAAATCTTGATGTGCAAGTCGTATCAAATTAGTTTGAACTTGAAGTTTTGGGAGAAGCTACACTCAAGTGGTTGGGATTATTTAATAGCCGCACTAACCTAGCCTTTTATGACAGCCAATCAAAGCAAAGGATAAAAGTATTTCTCAATAGCCTGTCCAGGTTCTCCTGTAGGAGGATGCTTCTGTGAGAGGATACAGTTTGACTTTTAGTGCAGTTTCAAGCCCATGTTTCTCAGTAAATCAAGTCACATGGCCTCAGACTGCAAATCTGTAGCTGTTGAGACAATTGCGGTGCATGTAGGTTAATATTTTTCTCTTTTTTATCCCTCTAGTCACATTACCTTATCCAGAATTGGGTTAAACTGAGCCTCAGTAGTATTAACTGTGTTTCTAAAAAGCTGGTGCTGATGAATGATCACTGAAATTCAAAAAGAGATATCAAAGGAACACTACAGACAGAAACTAATCTACTCTTTGCAATTAAACTTTATTAAAAAAGGGGAAATTATCGTCAGATAATTTATATTATATTTTATTCATCCAAAAGGTCACTGTGGACTATTTAGGTTGTATTTTAAAAGACATGTTCTGGAGGTTGAGGCACATAGCTCAGAGACCTGTATTTTTATGTGTTATTTACCTCAAAGGTCACTTTAAATGGTATGATCTAATGAAAATAAAAAATGTTTTACATTTTGTTCCCACAGCAGTTAAAGTGCTCTATTCTCTAGTACTGAAACCCAGAGCAGAGCAACGGTACTAAAAGGTGGAATGGTCCCGCTACCCAGCAGTACTTAGTTAAAAAAGCAGTTTTCATCACTGTAAACCTGTGACATTTTAAATACAATTTAAAATATTGTAAAACTTGATTGTTCATTCTGTGAAAACATTTTTTGAGTGTCCATGCAATGCTGAAAGGTTTGAGTTAAAAACTAAAGAGTTTTGGTTCAAGAAAGAGCTTTTGATTGTTTTATTTAGCGGCACCCAGTTTGATTGAAAGCTCATTTTTAAGCACTGTGAACTTAAAAGTGAAACTTGACAAGATATAATCTCAACATGCAATTTCTCAGGGAACACACACATATACAAAAAAAAAAACCTCAGTGAATTATCATTATCTACTACTGAAGACTGTCCTAAAGACATGTTTGACAAAGAAAAATTGATACAACCCAAGCAATTACCAAGTTGTGAGGCTGATATCTTCTTCAAAATTAATAAAGAAATGTATAAACCTAGCCTTTTGATCAATGTGTCACAACGTGACACATCAGCACCTATAAAATGACTTAAATAAAGTTAAAAAATATATAAGTACTGTACCTGTTGGTCTGAATATCTAGCTTCCTTCAAAAACATGCCCAGGCTTGTTTCTAAAAGCATTTTAAACAAAGCAATGTGGGACTCAAAATCCCACTGAACTGCATGACATGAAATTCCATTTGTTCTTTCTGAACTATTAAATTACATATAATAACCTGTCAACACCATCTCTGTTCAGCATGAATAGTAGTGGTTTTCTCTGTAACTTTGTTTGCTACGGGACAGGCCTCAGTGAACTCATAATTATGAAAGTATTCATTAGCATTGCAGCAGAACTGTGTACAGATAATGACAACAGTGACCTTTAAGTCAATGTAGCTTTGATGGGGTCATGGTGTTACCAGGAAACATCCCCACCACCCAACGGAGATCTTAATAGCACTCAGGAGACCCTGACTTTCAGTTATAAACCCAATCACACAAACAAAGTTACACTACAGTGCTTCCATATTGAGAATCACACCCTGATGAGCATATCGGAAACTGGGGATCGAACAACCTTCAGGTTGGAATGACCTCGTCTAATTTCTTCCACACCATCCCCCATATATTAGGTGCAAATCAAATAATTTCATCTTATTTTGAAATAATACTTAAGTTACACCACATGTAAAACCTCTGACATCCTCTTAGTTCTCTAATTATAAGGTTTATTAAAAGTAACATTGGGTGTAGTCAACATTACCTTGTCTGCATCCACTTTGCCTCTTATGAACTCGGACTTCCAGAACTGCAGCGCCTGCTCCAGAGAGAGGCCAATACCTTTGAGGAAGAGACCATACTGCATCCGACCACCGTGACGGAGATGGTGATGCTCTCTTAAGGCCTGGTGGAGTTGCCTCATACACAGTGGGAATGACTTTCCTGAAAGCTAAAATAAGTTTGTGTTTAATGATGAGCATTAAAAATATATATTTATAATTGACCTATTCTTGTGAATAAGTATTTTCATCCTAGGAACACAATGAAACACTGAAATCAGTTCTATACTTTGCTACCTTTAGTAGTAGACCAGGGTCACTTTATAAAGCTCTTTTCTCTGCCACCCTAAAGCAAAGGTGAGCACTGAAGCACATATTTCAACAACAGATCACTTCAACTTACTGAATCAATTTGGTCCAAGGAGATTTTCCCAACATTCTTCTGGATGCTGTAATCCTGGCCCACATAAGCATGGCTAAAAGCAGATACAAAAACATCAGAACTGGGATAACAGCAATTGTTTTCAGTAGTAAAATGTCATGTTTTAGCATGGACTTGTTAATGTACTATACTGAGAGCTTTAGTCTACAGTTTATTCTCATGCCAAAAAACAAAAAACAAAAAAAAACAAAAACAAAAAGACTGATAAGCTGCAGTGCTGCATGGAGATTTTTAAGATATGACTGAGTTCCAAGTGGTAGCACTTCACGTTACATCATGTTCTCCTACTAAAAAGATTAAAGGCCGGCCCACTCATCACAACAACCTACACACTAATCCCCAACAACAATCCAGGATCATCAACTCCTCCACCCGTATATTCATGTTTTGACCTTTATCGAAAGCAAAATAAACACCCTCAGTTGTTCCGAGCCACTCTGCTCATCTAAAAACGCTGAAATAAAGTCTGATTATGTTAAGCAAACTATTTAACACTTTTGTTTGCTCTTTCACATTAAAATTAGACAACATTATATTTAAAGGTAACCATCAACACATCTTTACAAAACAATTACATGTACTAGTATGCCAGTAATGTGTTGAATGAGATTTCTATCTGGATTTGCTCCGTCCTAGTCAGTGCTGGTCATTTATCCAAAACGAGGTGAATCTGATGCAATAAAGACTATGCAGAAGCATGTTGCTACACCACTACATCTCACGTTTCACTCCTGTTGTTGCTGGTAGGTTTTATTCAATTATATTCTCAAGTACTGTGGTCTGTCCTCAGTGGCAATAACTACAGAAAAATTAAGATAAACTAAGAGGCTCCATACAAATTTGCATTTGTGGGCGTATATGTGACTGCATGCTAGTGCCAGGTTTTTGTATAATCCAAAAGCATAAAAACAGTTTGTTCAGTGTTCATTTAATCTGATTGTAAAATAAATATTCACATTAAGGGCAACAAAATGTCTCATATGCGAGGACCCCTTTGTGTAACATTTCAACACTCAGCCTGCCCCTTTTCAACTTACATCAGTACAAGTTCTCCAATGTCAAATAAACACCAAGAGACTAAAATAAATGCTCCACGAAAAAGACTTCTGGAGCTAACTTTAGCCACAAGAACTTAGTTACCAACAGAAAGGAGAAGAAACTTGTAGCAGGAGCAAAACATTGAGAGAATGCTTTCATAAACTTCAGTAGTTTTAACCAAGCAGCAAAATGTCAAAAGTGAAGCCAGTCCAGCAACACAAGTCTCAGAAAATATGACAGCTCATTACACTAGTTGGGGAACAACATGGTGTTATTTGGACAGACAGCAGCAGTATCCAAAAGTATTTAATTACTTCTACAATTCACTGGGCTGTATAATTAAAAACTTATTTTTAAATGACAATAATTATAAAAGCTAGATTGCGAAGATAAACCAATTAATGAGCAGCATTACATTTTACAATTATGCTCTTGTTTTACTTTCAGATGCAATTTTAATGCCACTTTTTATTTACAACTACACAGACGCTCTCCTCACTAAAAATCCCATGTTTAATTCAACTTGGATCAAAGAGCCTGAAACCGAATCTCCAATCAATTCTTTAGATGGACAGTCCAGCAAGGAACAACAAATTATTTTAAAAGGTAAATATACAATCTTGGAAAACCCAGGTTATCTGATCCTATCCCTCTCTTTGTGGGAGTCATATTAACAGGAAAAAAAAAAAAAAAAAAGTCTCCTGTTCAGTGAACGAAAACCTAAAGCCTCACTTGTTCAGATAGGAACTCATGCACCGACATGCAAATGCAGCCAGACC
>JAOWBL010000604.1:0-36183 GCA_028564865.1 Zenarchopterus dispar | reverse complement strand
CATCCTCATGCTCTCTGTATTTGGGAACGTCTTGATCATTTCAGCAAGATGACGCTATACATTCTGCCCATATTGCAGACTGGACAACTGCAGTGCTGACCTGCCACCCCAATCAATTTATCTGATGCATCACAGAAAAGAGCAGATAAAATCCTGCATCAAGAAGGTGGCACTTGTCAAAAGTACAACGTAATGAGTCTCATCAGTGCAGAGTGTTAAAAGAACAGCTGATACATTGAAGTGTTAAGCCTGGCTCTCCTTCACTTAAAATGTGTTTCGATTGTCAAATTCAACACTTGGATACGTTTTATCTACCCATAAAATTTCTCAGTTTCTAAACTTTATTTGGTGCCGGTACCTAAAATATTGTTGTAATTGATGTATAAATGATTTCTTTAATGTTGGTATAACAGTAAAGCAAGACATAAATACAGAGTGATTATCCATTATTCATAATAATATAATTGTTGGAATAAGTTTATTAAAATCACATTCGGGAAAAATATTGACAAATATGTTGGGCACTTAAAGCTGGTAAGAGTTAAAGAGCTAGGAAACCAAATACGAATTCTTTCATCTTGTAAATTTTCCTTTTGAAAAATTTGTTCACATTTTGCTGTCCTTCTTCACTTGTAATCTTTGGCAGGACAACAGACAGACATGACATCAAATAAGTCCATATTTTATGAATCTAATATGTTGATTTTCATCTCAAAAGGGGGAAATTTTTCTTTTTAATTCTGTCCAACTTCTTTAAAATTAAGCTACCGTGGAAGCCTGATGTTTGCTGTGTCACTGAATATGGTTGGTACTTATACTTCAACAAGACTAGTTTGGGATCCAAATCCCGCAACGAGAGGCTTCATCAAACCTCTCATCCTACATTAGCTTGCAGTGACTCTCAAGCAGAATCCCAACAATTTAATATCACTTAAAAGATTTAACATATCACAACATGTCTACATGGTCTGGTTTTACAACTTAAATTTGCAACATGGAATCTACAGAAATATTTTTTTTTAAAAAGTTGATTCAGATTGTTCATGAAAATTGTTCATCACAAGAAATTCACATGATCACTCAATAGAAAAAGAGAAGTAACTCACCTTGTAGACATCCTGATTCTCCACAGTTACTCCACTGATCCAATAACAGGAGTTGAGAAGTTTCTTACGCAGTTCATCTTTCTCTTTGTCACTGATCTGAAAAGTTATTGATACATTTCAGGGAGGCACTTCAAACTTGAACTTTATTAGGTTTAATGTGATGAAGGCTGGGGCTAAATTACTTTGCTTTACTGCAAAAAAAGTTTTTTAAATAAGGGGAAGCGCTGAAATTCTTGGATCCTGTTACTGTAGTTAAACTGCTCCATCTAGTGACAACACACCAAAAAACACTAAAGCAACAGATTAGTGGCCTGTATATTGTAGAAACTCAGTTTACAACCCAGACAAGTCCCAAATGCCTTTACAAACAACATGAACAAAGAATAAGAATGCCAAATTTGTGACAGTCAGGTGACACACCTGACAGACATCAACTGCTGCCAGTCAAGAGTTTCAAACAGAAAATATTATAGTTATGCAACAGAAACTACATTTTCAGTTACAGCATCACTCCAGGATGACAGAGATTACCAGGTCCAGGCCGAAAATAAGATTTCAAAAACTTACTGTGTCGTATTGGAGATTGTTCTTGCGAAGGAATTCAAGCTTTTGCTTTGAATCAAGATCATTAAAGCGATGGCGGAAAAGGTCAACTTCCTGTTGTATAAACCAGCGCCTCAAATCCTCCCTTCAAGACACCAACAAGATTAAACCTTCATCAGTTTGCTCCATTTTAACATCATTTCTCAAAATCACATAATGGAAAGAGTACTTACGTTTGGCAGTAGGCCAGTCTGAGAATGAAGTGGGAGATGTGGTCCTTTCTCCGTTTCTCAGATTCACTCGTTCCACCCAGAGACTTTTTGTCATCCTTTAAGGATACAGAAACAGCAGTTAACTTTAAACTCATTACATCAACTCATCAGTGCCTATTATGTTGAGTATCATTTAAGTTGGGAGTCCAGACTAATTTTTCCACTGGTGACAAAAAGGTTTAGGACCATTTAAAACCATTCAGTACATAGATCTGTACTCTGCACCACAGCCCTCCATCTGTGCTCTTCTGGTTTATTTCCCACGTTTTGGGTATTACATGGTTTTGAGAACATAGAGCAAAAACGAAGAGGTACTTTAACCTTCTCCTACTCTTAAGTTTAGTCTATTGCCGTTTTTGACTTCAGCAATGGCAGCATTGATGAAAGTCACTAAATATCACCTGACACAGGAGGAACTTTGATGGTGTCTCAGCCATTCATGCACCTGCCAAATAAATTAAACATAAGTAGCTCAGGTCTGAAACCAAAAAAGCTGGGAAGATATGCAAAATGCAAATAAAGATATGACTGCAAGTGATAGATCAACAGAGGTCCAAACAGATTTGCAGTATTACACACTCATGGTTGAATGGCTTTAATAACTTCCATTATGAATGAAAGTTTATAACATTTAGCTTTCACTAAAAGAATGCAAAAATAAATCAATTAATTGACGTTTCTTGCAATTTTAACTCATACTTCAGAAAATATTGCCTTAGAGCCTTTAAGACCAGGCCTTTACTGTCATTAGTACATAAACTTTAAAACAGTTTGACCACTCACAATTCTTTTGTTAACTTTTTAAAATCAATGCTGTCCAGAAACAGCAAATGCATACAAGAGCACAAAGCACCTAAGATGCGTCAGAAGAATTATTTCATCACCTCGACTTCTTAAGATATGAGCAAAAAACCCTAAATGACCTAATTATAGCACCACCTATTGTTCAACTCATTTCAACTGCACAGTTTCCACAGGTCACTGAACTTGTGAAGTTTTATCATTCATTTACATTTGTAAATACTGGCTCCTGATATGCGATTGACTGTTTTGAGTCCTGCTTAAAAATGAAAATTTAAAATGAGTATACTTCTGGACTACAAGGTGTATATGAAATTACAGAAGAGTGAAATCGAGTATATCTTTAACTCCATCTGACAAAATATTATAGTTTGAGTGCATATCCGTTTGACTTCATGAAGTGAAGGCCTACAAACCCTCTCTATAACATCCCACCATTTAACGTACTAAAAATGATCTTGTTGTAAGAGCCAGTTTTGAGAAAGGTTTTTGAAGAACAATCTTTAAAAAGGGACTTTCCAAATTGGCCTTTTTGGCACATACAAACATAATTGTGCCTTTGAGAGTTTTACAGACACCAAACTAAATGTTTTTCTTTATATGAAGTGCACTTAGCGCCCTCATGTGAAACAGCTGCTGAGCTATAGATTTACACACAAGCTTACAACTAATGAAGGGTTTGACAGATTTCAGTGATAGACACCTCTACATGAGCTTGATATTCAATCAAATTGACAGGTAGTTCATAAATCCACATCAAGTATTATCCAGTTAGAACAAAGAAAAACTCCATGTTCTAAGATGTCAGCTGAGTGTTCTTCTTTTGTATCCTTCTAGTACTGACAGAAACAGATCAAAAATGTTTTTAATTTGTATCACAGATACTTGGCATTAAATAAATCAATTAGCACTGGAATACAATTTATGAAAGCAAAACATCACAGGTAAGACAGAATTCAGAGTTGGGTAGCAGAAAAGTATTTTCTATCTTCCAGCTTCTTTTGATTTGTGAATGCCACCCATTTTATACTTTTTAGGTCTGCAGCACATTCTGAAAATATTGGGACACTTTAGGAAAAGCTATGAGATGAAAGAAAAAAAATGATAGTGTCATTTCAAATAAATGAAGTTAACAGTTGCCTGTAGTAATGATATAGCAGAAAATCAGTGTTCGTGAAAGGCTAAATCTTCAGGAAGCAAATATGGGCAGAGGATCTATATTCTGTCAATAAATGCAAAAATAAAAAAATAAATGTACAGAAGATACATTCCTCATGGAAACTGGAATGGATTTGTATCACTGTCCATGGCATAAGTTTATTCAATTTAAAGCAGCATATGACATCTTCAAGAACACATGTGTATGTTTTGTTGTTGTTGTTGTTGTTATAAACAAAACAAGAAAATGCAAAAAACCAGATTGTGCACACATTACTAAAAGCTTAAAATGTGGTAACAGCTTTATTGTCCCAACCTTTTCAGGAATGTCTTACAAGATTAATAGATTGATTACTAAACTGAATGAAAGTGATTGGAAACATAAAAAAATATTGGTTTCATACTGTGCGAATTAAAAGAAGTGGAAGTAAATTTATGAGTTGCTACTTTACTTTACTTATGTGTCCTCCCTACTTTGTCTGATTGGGGGTTGTATATTTGCACATGAATGATGAACTTAATGTACAACTTTGTGTAACCCTGAAGGTACCATTATCTCTTCCTCAGGAGAAAGAATGGTAGAGTACATTTTTGATTAAAGACTGCAGAGATGAATGTGTCTAAAACCCCATTACAAATGGACATGACCGTGTAAATGATCAGTGCAAACATATGAGGCTTCACAGCAGAAAAGGCAGGACGTCTCTGTTTACAGAGTCAATGAAAGTATCTCAGTTTGTCTTCAACAACAATAAACTCTAGGAGGTAATAAATGCTGAAATTACTTTTTTTAATCATTGTTTTAACATTGTTCTGATGAGTGTAACAAAAGCATACTCACAGCATTTGGTCTGTAGGGAAAGTTCAGACTTTTCAACTCATTTTCCAGTTTCTTGGAGTACTGGTCTGACTGTTTCACAGAGCTCACTCCCAAACTCTCAACAGTCTTCAACACTGCAGTGGCATTAAAGAAAGATATCATTCATAAATCATATACATGTAATTCTGTTTGTAAGGAGCTAAAATTGTCTGGAAATGCTACAGTCTTACATTTCAGTCTGTCCACAGCAAATGCTTCAAATTCAGAGAGAGAGATGTTTTCAAGAGGAGGCTGTCCATAAAACTGCAAAGGCAGCTCATACAGCTCTGACTGAAAACCAGTCACAACCTTTTTTCGTCTGCTAGAGAACTGCATGGTGTCTGGTGGTTAGAAAAATACAGGAGATAATAGGTCAGATCTTCCACCAGTCATAACTGGTGCAACAAGACAGACAGACATGATCACTGTGAAAACAGCAGCTGGAACAAAACCATTCATAACACTCGACCTATAAAAAGACAGCTAAATACAGCTAAGAAGCTAAGGGGTGATTTCTGTCATAGTAAAAGGAAGGGGACTCATAAAACAGGTGCTCATAAACCAATATTCGCAAGAAGTTGGTTAATTTAGCTTATAACAGCAACTGACTTGCTTTATTTAACAAGTCTTCTGTGAGCAACAGAAACACTGACAGAAACGTCTACGTCGTCGAGCAGCTAACATGCAGCCACGAGTATGCAGTGCTAAAAACCACCGTGTTCAAACTAAACATATTTATCACATTAACTACCAGGACAACATTTAAACAACACAATTGTCGCGACATTACCGATGTACTGATGCAGGAGCTTCTTCTAGGATCAAACCCGCCAAACAAAGTAGGCTGTTCAACAAACGCGGGTAAACTGTGACGGCGGCTCCTATCCAGGAAGAGAAACGATGACGTCATGTGGGAGCCACTCGTTTAGTTGTTCCGAACGGCCCGATTGCAAAAAGCCAAAGTTTATGGCAATTTCCTTCTGCATTTTAACCGGATCGGAACATTAGGACGTATGGTATAGCATACCATAAGTATGACTGCCTTGTATAACGTATTAAAATTAAATGTATTATTATTTTACATTTTTAACCAAGTTCTGTCGTCTGCGCAAACCTTATAAAATGTCGTGCATAAATGTGTATATTTAGGTAAATTTTGTACAGAAATTATTTTTTAGGTCACATTGAATATACACACAGTAAATATTTCCATGCTTACTCCATACCTTACATTTTAATGTATCGTTTTTCCTTAAGTTTTTAAGAGGAAAATTACGTAGTTTTTACAGTAAACACTACACACGTAAGCGTCTAATTTTGGTGTAAGGTTGCGAGTGACTAAAGGCGTTTTAAGTAACTTTTTCTGACTGTTTCCATGTAGATGTTGTCTGGACAGTGAACGCAGACATTCCCATATGATTGTGTAGTATCATATTGTAACGACGGGGTCATTACAATACAATAGTATCCGTGAGGATTAAGTGTGGTACGTTATGATAAATCGTGCCTTTGGAACGGTAGGTAAAGACCGACGTACGCGTACGCTGACTCTCTTGCCCTGTCCACTCTTCGGCGCTGCTGCCTAGCAACAAACGTTCGCCAGCTAGGAGTCAGTTAGCTACCCATTCACAAGTAGCTAGCTGGCTGAGACAGCAGTTCGCACATAGATAGCGATGCATTTACGTCTAGTAAATGACACCTGGTTTATTTCACTTGCCGACCTTAGATAGTTTTTATCTGTCATTGTGAAGCCAACGTCGCTGAGTTTGTGTCCCAGTCGGAGAGAAACCATTAACGAACAGAGGGTTCTTTTCTCAAGGAAAAGTGGCTAACCTTAGCTAGGTAACCTTAGCGCCGGTGGCGTCTCCTCTGACTACGGAGGGAGGATGTAGATATGTGACCGTGAGTTAGCTGGTTTAATGCTGTCGGATCAGCTGTAACGTGTGTCCACAGGTAAGAAAAAAACCCTCTTTCTGATAGTTGTGTTGTATTTTGTTTATGCCGGTCAGAAATATTTACGTCAGTCAGCTTTAACAGACAGAACGGACAGCCGCTCAGTACTTTTACAGACATTCCCCCCAAAAGGCTATTCAACAGGTCATATCTCGACCTAGAGTTAAATTTCGAGGGAAAAGTGTATCCAAAAGTACTTTATTTACTCTCAGGCTTTGAAAATCCAACGATATTAAAAACAGTTAACACTGGCTGAGAGTAACAGCTTAGTTACGTGTCGTTTAATATTTTGTTTTATTGTCTAAGGGTCTGAGCCTTGAGGCCTGGACATAGTAAATCCATGAAGATGACATACTGATTAATAATCTAAAATATGAAAACCAACTAATGGTTTTCATATTTTAGATTATTTTCAGCATTTACTACGGACCTTCAAATGAAATAAGAGCTGTCATTTTACAGCTGCCATCCTGATGTACTTGGAATATACTTGTGGGAGAACTCTCTAATTATATGTGTCGTTAAATTGTCTCTACGCCTCACATGGAAACTCTTAGATGTCAGATGTGTGCAGTGATGCATACTGAATAATTGATTTTTCATTTCTACCCTGTTAATCTTTTTAAGGAAAGTGGTCAGCACTTATCCAAAGGTTAAGTTATATTTTCTGGTTCTGATTCATTGGTCACAAAACACCAAACCCCAATCATCCTAAAGTTTATTTTGTCTTTAAATCATATTGTCAGATTTCTGGAAATGATGGACACAAGTTTGCAAATACATAACTCGGCTTCTGAATCCAAGCTGAATGGAAGAAAGGGTTTTGATTTGTCGCTGAATCAGTTGTTGAGATAAAATCTCAATCTGTCACACATTTTGTTTACTGCAAACAAATTTCAAACTGACATCAAAAGAAGAACAGGGTGTGTATTTGATTTGCCTCCATATTAAAGCAACTGATGTATCATGCATCTCAATAAGAGGTGATGAATAATAATATAAATATTCTCTCCTGACACACATATTGTGACTCAGATTCAGGCAGGCTGTTGGACAGCGCAGTCACGCAGCAGGTTGTCAGTGTCCACAGGGAACAGCTTTGCTACAATATGTTGTTTAGCCTTGCACTCAAACAGAGATCACAAATAGCTGGTGAAGACCCTCGTTGGCATGTGCAGTCTGCTTTTTTTTCAGGACTAATGGAAAAATAAACATGCTGCGTGACTGCTTATGAGTGTTTATATGTGTATGGAAAATCTTGTGCTGAAAGTAAAATAGTGTAATAATAAACTTTGCAAGCTGTGAAACTTAAAATCTGTTGGACATGATGCTGTTGGCCATTTAAAAGAAAAATCAACTGAAAGTCATTGTGTTTAGCGCTGATTTGCTGATATTCTTGTTTTTTCTTTTTCATTTACTTTCCATTTATAATAATGACTGAAATAAGTTTTCAGTGCCCTTTATAATTTTCTGTCAGCAAGATGATAGAAAAACTACCAACACATACCCTTCTGTTTGGCTCAGAGAGTGTTCAGTGTACTCAAAAGTGTGATCTCTTTGACTGGCCCTGTTGTTTATTTTGGAAGGTTGTTTTCAGAGATTTTTTTATTTACAAGTGCCAGATAAAAACTGCCAGGCCAAACGTAATCAAATTGGTTTGGACATAAAGCATGACAGAATAAAAAGCCTTTAAATTCAGACCTTTTTATATTTCTCAAAATACTCCAACTGGACCAGATCAGTAAACATTACACATTTTGGCAGATTCTGTATCGTGGTCTTGATGATTTTGTTTTTAATCATACAATCAGAACATGTGTCATTCATTAATGTTTTGTGTGACACTTTCAGCTGGTATATATGTTTGAGCCACATCACTGAAAGTACAGAGTTTGAAACTAAGAAGACCAGGTTGACAACGCCACCATGTTGGAAGAGGACATGGAAGTGGCCATCAAGGTGGTTGTGGTTGGCAACGGCGCTGTAGGGAAGTCCAGTATGATCCAGCGATACTGCAAGGGCATTTTCACTAAGGACTACAAAAAGACAATTGGAGTGGACTTTCTGGAAAGACAGATTGTGTGAGTAGCTTGTGTCCTTGTATCCTTTATTCACTCTCATTTGCATTCATTGTAACTGCAGGGCTCTGAGCAGTCTGCCACTAAATAACAGCTTAGTCTACAATAATGAAGACGCTGGTGCAGATGACGTGTTGGGATGTTAATGATACACTAAGGCTTCTTTAAAGTTGCATAATCCTCCTTTGTTGCTTGCTTATTTTTGTAGTGTAAATGGTGAAGATGTCCGACTAATGCTCTGGGACACAGCGGGGCAGGAGGAGTTTGATGCCATTACCAAGGCCTACTACCGAGGTACGATTCCCACCACTTAAATAAATATAACACAGATGCTTTTACCCACTGACTTACCTGGAAAAAAAAGTATATTTTGGTAACTGGTTTTAGGGCTTTTCACCAAAATAAGTCGACTGTCACTGAAGTGAGACCAAGTGTACTTTTAAATTACATTCATTCCAGAATAGAACCTTTTTCCAAATAACTGTTTGAAATCATGACCTGCTGCATCGCGCTATTGGATTGCAGGTGCCCAGGCATGTGTGTTGGTCTTCTCCACCACGGACAGGGAGTCATTCCAGGCTATCGACAGCTGGCGAGAGAAAGTGGAGGCAGAAGTTGGAGATATCCCCACAGTGCTGGTGCAAAACAAAATTGACCTCCTGGAGGAGACTGTAATAAAAAAGTAAAACTATTATTGATGGTGGCAGTGAAATGTAATGATAGCAGCACAAGCAGAGAAACATTCACAAATTGTTGCTTTTTGTTTTCTTGTAGCGAGGAGGCAGAAGCTTTGGCTAAAAGACTTAAACTCAGATTTTATCGTGCTTCAGTGAAAGAAGACCTTAATGTCAACGAGGGTGGGTGATGTAAAAAATACCAACAACTGGTCTAATGCAAGTGAAATACCACCGTGAACCATACAATCCTTTTATTTCTTCTCTTTTCAGTGTTTAAATACCTAGCTGAGAAATACATTCAAAGACTCAAACAGCAAACAGCAGAGGAGACGGAGGTGATCCACACAACCAGCAATAAAATAGGTAAGAATCTTTGTCAACATCTGCCGTTATGCTTCTGCGTTTGTTTTCTAGGGTCACAGCACTGATCGTTTCTGTTTGTCCAAAGGTGTCTTTAATACCACTAGTAGTAATATCTGCAGCCAGAACTCCAGCAACGGCAGAGAAGTCATCACATTGCGGCCTAACAAACAGAGGACCAAGAAGAGTAAAAACCCATTTGGAGGCTGCAGCCTGCTCTAAAGGAAGTGATTTCAAGTGACCAATCTTTAAGTTTAGAACTAGACCGAACATTTTAGTATTCAACAGAGGTAGCCACAATTAGAGACCAAAGTCCACGCAGACTGGGAAGTACTACATAACACTACTTTAACCACCTCTTGTTAATCTGTATTTTAAATTGTTTCCTCTCAGTGATGTTTATATATTTTAGTGACCTGCATTCACACCCTGACAGTCTTTCTTCTCTCTTGGGTCCTCCTTGTCGTCGCCTTACAAAGTGGTAACAGCTGCAGCTATGCTGCGTCAGCGTTAATCTGATGACGCCGCAAACAACTCGCGTCTGAGTGCTGCTGGATTTTCCTCTCACAGCGGAGGTTTTTCAAATCCGCCTCGTACAGAAAACCACCCAAATGTGTTACAGCAAAAGTTGTACTCCGACTATGAAAACACGCACCCATCCATGATTTTGCAGTGCTGTCTGTGCAATATGTTTGCATGTATTGTAAAAAGACAAAAGATATACAGATTATTTTGTACCATATTTTTCTAGCGGAAAACAGAATATGGTTCAAACTAAGATGTTTATCCCAAACAGGTCAAGAGGTAAATCTCAGTGTAAGTATTTTTGTACTAAGCACAACAGTGTTGACTGCTATCTTGTGCCAAATGTTTTCTTGCTGAGCTGTGGTTGAATATTAACACTGCAGTTGCTTGGACATAACATTAAATTTGTAAAACGTGCTCCTCTGTGTTACCAAATATTAATAACCACTTACAGAACGACCGTGATCCATACTTTTGCTTATTTCAGATGTTTAACAATACTCTGCTCTTTAAGTCCTGGTAGCATAAGTTACAGTCAAGCAGTACTATGTTTTTATTGCAACTTTTTACAGTTTACATACTTTCCTTCAGTTAACTGCATGTTTTTGATTTTATTTTCACTGTGGGATGGCTGTGAAAACTCAGCAATCAGTCTAAGGGTAAAAATAGTTGCTTAGACTTTACACTTTATTTCTTCTTGACACTAAACACGGAACACAATTCTTCTTGTCTTTTTTCAATCTGCCTTTGTTGTGTCTTTTTTTATTTTTTTATTTTTTTGGTTAAATCTTGCCCAGGGGGTGCTGTCATTTTTTTTCCTTTTTAAATTAAAAGAAGCAGTAGGGCCAGAAATCTGAAAGGACTGAAAGTCTTTGATCAGTAACGTCTGTGTATGTGGTATGAATTCTGAGGCTGAATGTGACCTGTTATTCCCTGAAGGTGTCGGAAAAGCTGGGTATTAACGACTGGATATTAACGCTGGCGAGGTGCTTACATGAACGCTAGTACTCAAGACAAATGTTTTTCTTCTAACAACATAAAGCCATTCCAAAAAAAAATATCTCCCAAACTAAAATTCAGTTTCTTCCTGATCACAAGCTGCATCTCATTTGCCTTGTCTGCCTTACGTTTTTGTTTTTGTCCAAAACTCAGTATTTGGAAGAAACTAGCTGACCAAGCACAAAGAAATATGAAGCAGTGTGGAAAGATATTAAATAAAACTTCCTTTGAAATTAACATATAGGACAAATGAGAGCACAGGTGGTCGAATGAGACGTTTTTCACCCCCATCTGTTCACTTTATAAGTTTAAAAAGGTGCTTTAAATGTGTTACACATTAGAGTGGTACTGAGACTCCCCCATTTTCTTTTCTAATTTCGTTTAATGAAAGCTGTCTGGTACTGGGGAGGGGAAAAGAGCATAACTGCATGCTAGCCTTTTTTTTTCCACATCAGTGAATGTTCAATCATAGTTGCAATGCCTTGTTTATGTTTACATTGACAACTAACTACTAAACACTATAATCCCCACTCTCACTGTTTCTTCAAAACTGCTTGCACAGCAAATCTGTAAATAACTGTTTCTCAATATTTCTTTTATTATATCGTATACTTAATCATGTTTGCATATTGACTGAATGGATCTATTGCACTTTATCGGTAAGATGGGACTTAATTTTAAAGAATCATAATAAAAAGAACCATACTTATGTGTTGTCACTCATATGTAATCCCCCATGTGTTTTGATTTAATTTCTTTCTTTCTTTCTTTTTTTTTTTTAACACATTGCTCCATAAACTGATTTTACGTATGCAGATCTATAAATCAGCGAGTCTGTTTTCCTTCTGATAACGGTGAATCTTGTTACATTTTGTTTTTATAATTACAAATGTGTCACAGCCTGAGGTGTACTGCTCAAACATGCACCTGATGTTATTTTTGGGAGGCAGTGTTCGATGGTAAACTGACAAATAAAAAAACTATTTCTTGAGCATTGACTGTGTGATTGTCATTTGACTTGTGTCTTCTCGTAACATGTTTTAACCACAATTTTAAATCGACAACAATTGGATAAGAGTTGAGTGTTATCAGATGGTCTTTTTCTGTACAAATAGATTTGTTTTTTTCAGAGCAGGTGGAAGTTTGCACTCTTACCTGAGTTTGGACCTTGAACTGTAACTGTTTTTTTTTTTTGTTTGCTTTTATTTTTTGTTTTTGGTGACCAGTAAAAAGTTAATACGACTTTGGCACTATTGTTTTGCAGACGTCACCCAGCAGGATCCAATCAGCAAACCATTTTCCAGAAGCATTGGACTCCTACATGAAAATGATTTACAAATCATTAAAAAAAAATCTTAATTTAAAATGCTGGTGTACAGTTTCAGCCATCTTGGTTAAGATGACAAGTGGAAGACATTTTGGGGGGGTTTTGAAGACATTTCCCGTCTCGTCTTTGATGCTTGTTCAGTTGTAACTGACTCAGCCGAGTTTTAGGCTTGCACCGGTTGTTGGACGTCATCAGGTCTCTCCTGAGACTGTCCCCACTCTTGAGGGTATTGTTAGATTCGCAGCGCTCCAGGATGTTGTGTTTGAAGATTGTTTTAAGTGTCTCATATAATCAAACCAATGTTTTTACACCTGTTTTTCTTTCCGACTGTTTTTTTTTTTCCTCTACGGAGTGTGTCTGTTTTGCTTCTCCTTCAGATTTCCTGACTGACTTTGACAAGGCCCAGTTCGGCTATCAGCACAACTGAAGCGTTTCTCGACTTCTCTTCTCTGTCCTATTGGAGACGGTCTCACCCCGTTGATGTACGGCTCCGATGATGGGCAGTTTTTATTCCAGCAACTGTGGTCTGAGTCAGTATTTGATTTGTGGCTCACACATCTCAGTGCACTTTAAATCTTACAATAACCTCAGACAAAAAAACCACTGGCTCAAAGGACCAAACTTTTATGTGCAGAGTGTGGTTTGGCACTCTCTTGTGAAACCAGGATACAGGCCTTGGAACCACACACTGATTAAGAAGCTGGAGGAAACTTTCTCCTGAGGGATAAAAACTGTGAAACTGAAGGGAATTTACTTTTCTTTTCTTTTTTTTCACCTGAGGACTATAAATATTTGGGTGTTTCCCTGGACTGGGTATACTGAAGCTTATAAGAAAGTTTAGGTCCTTCAACATACATGACTAGATGTTACATGTCATTCTTAAACCTGTGGCAGAGAATATTTTATTTACTGCCAAGTTTTCAGGCAGAAGCATTAGCACAAAAAAAATTAAAAGAAACTGATAGATAGCTTTCTTTCTCTGTGCTGGCTTGGGGACTGACCCGGAGACCCTGGAGCTGATGGTGAAAAGAAGAATGTTTCACACGCCAGTGAGCCCGACTGACAATCCACACATCCACCCCACAACATTCCTGATTAGATAACAGAGTATCTCCAGCAAGAGGCTTCCTCAGTTTCCCAGGAATAGTACCAGTCCAGATGCCTCCTTCCCAGTACAACAGAGAATGATTGTACATGTAGTACATGTGTAGTTACTGGAGAACAGCTTTCCATTTTTTGGTTCAAACAGTGTTATTAAAACCTTATTAATGCATCAGAATTTGATCTTTTTTTTTTCTTTGAGAGTATTTCTAATCAAACATTTGGATTCAAATGGCCTATTAAAGGGGTTTTATACACTGTTGAGGATATTATTGACATATTCTCTTAAAATCTTGCACCTTGTGTAGATTAGATCCCCTCCAAACCAAACAAAAGTTTCACCGCTGATGATTTTTAGTCAGTTCTTATGTGGGTTTCTGTACCTAAACTTAAAATATTCAGAAACTTCTCTTGAACAAGTTTTTACAAGTTTATTGGCATTTTTTTTTCTTTTTGAATTGTGAAAACATCAACTAAAATGCACATCACGTGACCTGTGTTGCTTTCAAACAAAGAGGTAGTGTACGCACGTCTGTAATCCTTCCAGATGCTGTAATGTAAAATTTGTGGCAAAGAAACAGAAAAGGATGCCCCACTAGTGGGTTTGTTGTCCGTCAACTCGGAAAAACTAGTCTCTTTTCATTGTGCAGTCGGAGGTCGCAGCTTATCATTTATCACATTTTATCTGTTTTATCTGCTTTATTGATTATTGTAGTTCTGCATACTGCCAAATTCATTCCTACATTTGCATACGTTGAAGTTGTTTTAAATGTGCTACACAAATCTATCCATCAGGCATTTATTATTAGTTGTATTTGGGTACTCTGCATTGATGCTCAATCCAGATGTTACGCATGTCTCTTTAAGTAGTAATAATAATATATCCTTTGACTGTTTCTCTTACTGTTGCATCATAAAACCTTTGGTGTTAGATACTCTGAATTTTAAGCTCATGGACTTTCAACTAAACCTCCAGTGGAGCATCACATCTGTTTCTGTCCTAATGCAGTGAGTCTGCATTGTGCACCTTTGTAAACATCACTTCATCACACGTGGAATCCTTCTGAAAGTCGATGAATGTGTACTACAGTTCTCTGTGAACTTAGTGGCATTCGAAACACACCGCATGTTCGGGTGGCAGGCTTTAGTGACTTCCGTTGGCTTTTGTGTCCTCAAGTTTCTGATGATCCATTATTTTGATGTTCTTTTCAGCATTTTCAACATTCCTCAGCAAAGTCTCCAGCCTCCTCTTGATTTTCTTCTGGTCCTCCAAAGCGCAGCCGATCACTATGGCCTGAAACTTCTGGTCAATGGGAACGGGCGGTGCCTCCGTCACGCAGGCGGCGTGCAGGGCCAGCAGCTGCTTCCGGCCGCCTTCCATGTCGTCCAGTAACTTTTTCACCATTTCATCTATTATGCATGTGGCCTTGCGAAGTGCTTCCTCCTGCTGGGGGTTTCTGATTGTCCCGACAGAGATTTCCACAGAGATCGTCCGGCCCATCAGACGGTTTGCAGTTAAAGTCAGCTCCTCTCTCTCACCTAAGAGAAACAAAAAATAAGAACTGTCTCTTTAAGTAGACTTCTCAGGTGTTTTCCTTTTTTTCCTTCCTTTATTTGCAACAATAGAGTCTGGGTTTCATCCTAAGGGAGTGGACTTTTCTCTCTCTTGCTCTCTTTTTTTATTCTCCAGCAACCTACAGATGTTCTTAGATGGTTTTAACTGTACTAATGTGCAGTAGATCCAGGCCAGATTTAATGCAATGTAATCCAACTGGAGGGAAGGTTGATCCTGCAAATCTAAACTTGTGATGCTTATGGTTATCCTTTATTTCCCATATAGCAAACTGTTCTACAGTGGCCTGCAGCCTGGTAATAAACTGGATTGTTGGGTTTAAACTGTATGTAGATAGGGGTTATGATGGCTGCTGTAGTGATGTATGGAGGGTTGGTATGGAAATTGTTATTATCAGATTAAAACAAAGGTTTTCACCTGATCATAACGATCTAGAAGAAAATGAAACAAGTGCAAAATTCATGTCAAGGAAATCTGGATGAAACACTATAGCTCCTTGCTCTTTTTCCAAACACCCTCAGCTTCTCGATCATCACCACTCCCACACAAAGCAGCGCTCTGGATCCTTGGATCACAGTGACATCAGTTTCTGGAAAATGCACAGGCATTAAGCTGTGGATGACTTTTGCTCTTATGTAAGTTGTGAGAGTCAGCCGCCCTCACCCGAACAGATGTTACGCATTTCTTGACTGTTCTGTATGGACTGGATCATTTCCAGGATGCAGTCTCTTTCCTGCTCCATGGCAGAAGCTGCTTCCCGTAAAGCCTCCACCCTGACACAGACAGAAATAACACTTCAATATATGTGCTGGACACTGAAACAGTACAAACAAAGTCTTTGGTGTGATCAGAGTAACAGATGTGTACAGTATATGAAAACCGATGTTCCTGCTGGTCAACATCAATTTAAGTTTTCAGCAACAACAACAACAATCTCCTTCTGCTCTTTATCAGAGATTTATATAGTCAAACCATTTCCAGATGAGAGCAGTCAGAGATCACAGCCCACCAAAGACAAACGTGACAGCCGTTCAAGTGCACATACCGCACATGGTGGGACAGTAAGCGAGGCCTGTTACTCAACCGTACCTTATTTCCAGCTGATCCAAACTTTCCAGGAGTTGTCCTGAGCGGTCTGCCATAGACAGCGTCCTGGTGAACTTGCTGCCGCCAGTTTCACTCATCTTCGCTTGTATTTTCGCCTGAGCCATGATGGTGATTTGTTTTGAGTCACGATCCGAGCCGCAGAGTAAATCCGAAGTGCAAGCAGCGCTCTAAGCTGTCCAGCTGACTGTAATTCCTGCGGCTGCAGCAGCGCCCCGGGGATAACATTTCCAAACATGGGCTGCCACTTCCTCCACGGGTGGAAGTTTCCCGAGGAGCCCAGAAGACTGGGGTTCCCAACCTGAGGTCCGCGGCCCTCTGCAGGTCCATGAGGATGGTCACCCAGTCCGCAGAAATCCCCCCCTTTTGCCATAATATGGACTGTAAAGTTTTCAAAAATGTTTTATTTTACTTTTAGGGCTTTTTAATTGATGACTATGCACTCTATATGGTGTTTCCTTTGATTTTGTTCCGAATGACTAACCTGTGCTATGGCTTTAAAAAAGGCAGGCTGTTTTTGTGATCTTTACACACATAAACAAAGCAAAAGACAAACAATTGGAAGGAGTACTTCATTTCCAGATGTCTCCTTCACCACAGCAAAGGAGACAAATGTCTCAGAAACAGATCCAAGCGCCCTTACAACAAAGAAGCTCGTTCTGCTGGAAGCTCTGCTTTTCTTGTCATAATGGAGTGCATCCTGCAATGACACCAGAAAGATGATTCCCTCATGTTTGTATGCACAGCTCAGTCAAACTATTAGGCTGTTTAGACTCTTATTTGTCCCAATACACATATATGAGAGGAGAATCACATAACCATGTGGTGAAATGCCACCTTTCAACTTGTTGGTGTTGAATTTTTCTGCTTTACTTCACTAAAGCAGCACAATTCTTTGGTTTGAGGTAAAAAAAAAAAAAAAAAAAATTAAAAAACTGAAATAAAAGCAAACTGGGCAGACACATCTATATTTCATATATCTTATCCACTCTAGACTTTTTTCTTGTGTTTTGGCTTTTTCTATTACTTCTGGGTCAAAGCCCTGGATGAGAAATGAGGGGCATGTGGGGAGCACGTAGGCCAACTTCAGCATTCTCTGAATGTATTGAACTATTGTATTGTACTGAACGTATTGTATCAATTGACAGAGAAGTTTGGATTAATTCAGTTTCATTTAGACTCAGATGTTTATATGTGTTTTTAAACTACTTTTTCTCCTAATGTCAAACAAATGTAGTACCACTACTTTTGTTTCAACATCTATGACTGAAAACCTTTTCAAAAAGCTGTACCACATCAAGTAATGGTATAAAAATAATTAAAACATGCAGACATGAAGCTAAATATACACTTATTTAAAAAAAAAAAAACTTAAAGGTGCTCTAAGTTCTTAATGCCGCAAAACAGGTCAACAAGGTTTGCAGTTCATGCTTTTTCGAATTTTTTTTGTTATAAAGTTTACTATCAATGACAGTATTGCGGAGGTTGTATAATATTCAGCATTAACTGCCGTAGGTTCTGAAAATTAATGCCTTTATATTTTATACTCAATGTCAGTGATTCCAGTAGCAGGAGAGGCAAGGTTTTCAACGTTTTTAAAAGGCAACTTCAGCTTCAACATCGTCAGGCACAAGCCGCTAAATTCTTCAACTACAAAAGCTCCGGTCTCCATAAACACTTGTTTTTTTTTCACCTCCCAAACCACAATGTCAATCCTTTTTTTCTCTAAACTGTCAGCCTGCAACAAACCTCTCAAATATTGACAGATATGCAGAAGATAAGTGAAACAACAGGGAACAGGTTAAAATGAATGAAAAAAGAAATGTGCATATAGTAAGTTCACGTCAATAAGGCTCTTTAGAACAAACTGGAGTTCAATAGGACATCAGTTGGAAAATAATAGACATTAAAACCACAAAAACAAAACAAAACAAATCCATTATCATCCATATAGTCAAAGAGCTGGATTGCATTTGATAGTTAAACCTGTACTGTGGATGAAGTTGTTTACTTATATCTTTTCTGTGGCATAAAGCCAGGTTGATGTCTGAGCATAAACAAAAGGAAACTTTTTTTTTTTTTTTTTGCAATTCAGCAATGAAACCAGAGAGCCGGGGACACAGTTAGCACAGTGGTCACAAGGTCAGCCGAGGCATCTTACAGTGTCACCGATGCCATCTATAGCCCACACGTTAACACGGTGAAGAGCTCGTCCTCCAACAGCTGAAGTTACTTTTACAGCAAGACCAGAAGTCTAGAGAGATTTATCATTTATTTAATATATTTGAATATGATTACCCAGTACAAAAAACTCCAACATCATGTCCAATAAACACCAATGAACATATCACAGCTAAACAACAGATGACTTAAAACTCCACAAGACTTCTTTGAAGAGCTTCCTCAAACTCTGTTGAAAAAAACAGAAGCACAAAACACCATTACTACAGTACTCACAGCTTTTTATCAATTCATTTTCTACCATGTTAATTTCGCATTACTACATTAAATTTATAAATGCAGTGTTTGTACAAAACATGCTTTTCTAAAGGGACAGTATGCATATATAATATAAATATGCTGAGGTCCTTGATGAGGTCCTGACATGGAGCCAGCAGTGTTTTAAAGGCTGGGGTGAAAACTTCCTTCATGGTTCAGCCAGCTAAGATTTCAGCTTCATCCACATGACAGCCCCCAGGGCTGCCCCCTCCCCCCAAGCCACCATAAAATGTAGGTTGTTGGCTTACACTGACTTTCTTCAATATGAAGCTGTTCTTCTAACATTGATAAACAGAAGTTCACGTTATATAGGTGTGGCATAACCACGTTTGTGATCACACTAAAACTGAGCTGTTCTCTGTATCAAGCATTAATGAAAGGAAAGAAGAATATTTAGGAACTTCACCATAAGCCTCTCTCAAGACCTATTTAGATTCTTTAGATTCTCACACTCAGGACTCGTTTATTTTCCATCCTCACATGAAAATTGGTCATAATGAGTGGAAATACTAACATTCAGCTAATTAGTCAACTAATGCTCTTGATTTTGTCATCAGCCTAAGAAGGGGGTATAAAAAATGGGCAGTGTTGTCTATTTTCCCAGGACTCTTGAGACGCAGCAACTAAAACACAAATGCTTCCATGTGTCACTTTCATTTGCTCAATTTCTGAAACTCTAAGAAACAACACAAACCAATTAAAAAAAAAAAATCTGATACCTGAGGGGTGGTCTGGCTGCGTCAGAGATAAATGCACTTAAACTTTCAACTTTATGACCTTTAAATGTAGACAGACATGAATGGAAGACATTAACTTAGTACTTTGTATTACTACTAGTTTTACCATTCCTTTTTGTGTTTAAATTACAGCTTCTTAATGTCTACTACTTGTCATAGTTGTTTATATTCTTTACACATCTCAACAGAACAACCTGTTCTTGGTATCAATGAAATGTCAGGCAGATGTGTATTCAGTGGAAAAAAAGTACAAAAACAGCCCTTGTTTTTACAAACATATACAAAATGTGAGGAGGTAAACCTGGATTATTATGTAAAGGTCACAACCACCGCTGTGGTATTGTTATCATATTTGAGTTTGAGGATGTAATGTTGTAAAATGCTCCTTTGGGAAACAAGAATGACATGCTGAAACTCACACCACAAAAGCTCTTTCCTCAGAAAGTTTAAAAAAAAAAAAAAACCTTAATTCAAAAAATAAAAAAATAAAACATTTTAAATTAAAAAAAACCCAGCAGACTATTATTATTTTTTACTAGTTTTAAGAATTCTAGTCCCTAACATTTTTCTTATCCCACTTACAAAGATATGATACTTTTGACTAGATTTATGAAACAATAGGCTTATTTCTGGAGGGGTTGTTTTTGCAGTGCAACACATACCTGCAGACTCTTTGGCTTCCTCTGTACTCAAAGACAGAGCACGCTTCATTTCTTCATCAGACTCATCTGTAAAGCAATACATAAAAGCTGAGCCCCTGAGTTTTAGAAATCAGTCATTAATTGTATTATTTTTAACTCTTTCTTTCTTCATATGTTTTTAACATCATTTATTAAAAATGTGACCTATATCACATCGAGTCCTGTGTAAAGTCACAGTCCTGATTTGACCCGTACCTGCAAAATAACAATATGAAACTATGGACCCGGAAAAAAATAGCAGAGAGAGAGTATAGATGTAACAACACAGTAGAGAGCGAGAGAGAGAGTTAGAATTGGGTCACTAGAACCCTGCAGTGTAGATGTGACCATACTGAAGTCACATCTGATCTCTCTTTTGATCTGAAAAGATCAGATTTCATGTTTTGGCCGACGATGGCTTTTTGTGCGAACAGTTTTTCTGGTAGGAATTAAAGAGCTTAAAGTTTTGCTTCTATTTACCTGCTTCTCTCTCATTGTTGAGTGAATTCATGTTCAGAAACTTAGCCAGTGCTTCATCTTCAACTTCTGCAGAGAAATATAACAGTAGAATCAAACTCTGCAGACAAGCATGTATGAACAGTAAATGATAAAAGTCTGAACTGATTTACCATCATTGTCCGGTTTGATCTCCACAGCATTTATTACTTTTACATTGGCAGGTTCTGCTTTTGCATCTTTGCTGCAAGTCCTGGAGCTCATACAGGGTTCCAGTGGACAGTGCTTGGAATGAAAGTGTTTGTGGAAACTTGGTACACCCGTAAAACTTTCCTGGCACTCTTTGCATTCGACATCAAATGTCTTGTCCAGGTTTAAATCTGCATGTTTTGTGTGTATGTGAGTCTTCATCTGTGCATAGGACGGCACAGATATGCCACAAGGAGCACACACGTACTGACATTTTCCTTCAGCAGCCAGATTTCTCATGCATCGTGTATAAATAGGTTTAATTTCTTCCTTGCCCTCTTCTGAACCCATACATGGGCATGTAGGCTGAACAACTTCAACATCATTCATACAGTAGTAGTCTTTACTGTGAAGGCTCCTGTAATGCTCCATGAACTCAGCCTCAGATTCAAACTGCATGCTGTCACAGAGGCCACAGAAGTGGGAGCTCTTTATTTGCCCATCATGCTCATTCATACAGTGTCTACGCATAGTGGACTCTTTAAAGAACTTTTGAGGACAGTGTCCACAGATGAATCTCTGAAAACTGTGACTGCTCACGTCGCTGCAATGTTTGTGGACGGCTGCTTCTGAGTCAAAGATGTCCTCACACATCCTGCACATCCACTGCTGCGCCATTGTCATAGAGGATCTCTGCTGGACCTCAGGCACAGGCGATGAAAGGAGGCTGACATCGCGGCTAGTGGAAGGCTTGGCATCAAGCAGTGCGACGATATCATCAGCCACTTCTTGCTCGGTGAAGTAAGTGTGTCCACAGTGAACATCCGATACATGTGACAGAATGTCTTCATATCGGGGCATCTCTACTTTGCACTTGCGACAGAAAAACAGGAAGTTGGAGAGATGTGCTCCCCCATGGAAGCGACTCATGTGCAAGCGGGCTATCGACGACTCTCCCATGTGTTTGCCACACACACCGCACTGATGGAAAATCTGGTTCACAGTCAGGAGGTGGTTAATGGCAGCAGCCTCTTCTAAGAACTGGAGACCACACTCACAGAACCATGCTGATGTTGAGATCCTGCTATAACTCTCACTCACACTGTGCCTCTGCCGTTTAGCTGAAGATCCTTCACAATCACTCTTCTTACTTCTTTTTTGAAAGGATGCCTCACAGCCAGCAGACTGTCTTTTTTCCTGTGGGTCTTTTCTCCTCTGTGTGTGTTGAATTTCACTGAATCTGCTGAACTGAAGGAGTGCTTTTGCCATTGTTTGATTGACCTCAACATCATGCTGCATCAATTCTTTGTGTGTCTCTATTTCATCCTGGCTGAGGAAGATTTTAGAGCAGAGACTGCACTGCCCTCGCACTTGCAGCTGTTTCATAACATCCACCACGGTTTTGTCAGCCTTAGCCACAGCACAACCATGCCTGCAGTAAACACTAAAAAGAGAGAGAAGGAAAAAAAAAAGAGGGAATAGACTACTAAAATCTGCAATAACATATGCTTTGGTACATTTACACTGTCTAAATCATGAAACCTACTTAAAGTGCGCTTGAGCTGCTTGATGTGAGGTCAGTACTTTGTGACACAGAGAGCATCGCACATTGAATGCTACGTCTCTGCACAAAGCGATGAGACGATTCTTGACATGCCGCGGAACAGGAACCGGCTGCGCTGCTCCTCTGCTTTCTGTAACAGGAAAAAGAAAGTGAAAGGTCATTTTGATCATGCTTGTCACATCTAACGTACATCCAACACATGCACACGAAATTCATTGGGGCAAATAACTTCCACAATGCATACAAAAAATGTTTTTCATTGCAAAAAAAAAATTTTGATATCTTCCATTTGATAAACTACCTCACTTCTGCACGCCCAGTTTACACATTTGTGCTATGTGCTTATGTAAAATTCTGATGAAGATGCGCAGTGGGGAAAAAACAAAGTAAAAAGAACTTCACCATTCATGGCGAGCGACTCTGTGAAGTGGTTTGTAGCTGACATGTGCTGAAGACATTCATCTCGGAGGTTGAAGAGAAGATAGCAGGCAGGACAGGCGAAACACACAATCTGCTGATAGCTCTGGTCTGCACTGTGGCCATCACTGCTGGATGAGGACACCTTACAATCAGAATAATTAGAGTTATGAATGCCTCTGCAGAGAGATCAATATTATTACATTTATTATCAGCATAGAAATATCTCCATGACAAACATGCATTCACCTTTGACTGGACATGTCTCCTCCAAGCTTCTTTGGTCTGAAAATGTTCACCACATGCAACACAAGCGAAGAGCTCAGATGGAATTCCTCTCAGACTGATTGCTGGGTCACAAGGGGAGTGATCAAACCTGTGCACAGGGCGTTGAACTCAAGGCATGGACAACATATCCCCAATCTGTGCTCATCAAAAAAAATAATGAAAGTGTACTGCCATGATCAGAATGAGCCAGATGAGATTACCTTTTTAAGTGACCGTCAAGCAGGGAAGCGTTGTCATAGACACGCCCACAGTTGATTACTGGGCATGTGTGTCTAGTTGAACTATTTCTAGGAAAAGCAGCCGGTGTTCGTCTCCTTCCAAAGCCAGCGCTGATCTCTCCGGGTTTAAGACCTAATTAAACACAGCAGCTCAGTTTAATGGGTAGGTCTACTGACACAACTTCTGTTTACACGGTGGCACTGTAATATGAGTGCAATCGCATTTACATGACAAAATGAATAAAAACTCATTTACATTTTAATTAAGCCTGAGCTGAAAAGAGTCATGGCAGTTGCACAAAAATGGTATAATAGTATAAAATACTGTGTAGGAACACTGCACAGCAAGAGCTTTTAAAAGTAATTTTACTCACTCAGGTTAGTTGTAACAGACATGTCTTTAAATGTGACAAATGACATCTGCTCTGGATTAAGAATTCACCTGGCATCTTTAACCACATGTCCACACAGCGTTTTGCTTCCTGTTTGATCCCATTTGTAGAACTAAAAGCCAACTCCTGTTGTCCATGAGCCTTTTGCAAGATTTGTTTTTCCTGAAAAAGACAAAGAAATACAAGTTCAAGAACATAATCTGACTTTCTGTTCGGGCACAACATAAAAGACAAGCTAAGTGATAATAAAAAAAAAGGAAATGTTTGATTCTGGTACTTCAAGCATATAATGCTGTGATATTGTATTAAACACACACACACACATACATTTTGTTTCTTTATTGATGCCATCATTTAAAAAAAGTATTCTGGGACTATAGGTTACGTGTGTAATTTTTTTAACTGTATTCTGTCCACACAGTGGCGCTGCTGCTTCTGCAACCAGCCTTAATTTTGATCACACAGTTCAAATACAAAGACATGAACAAAAACAGAATGAAATAAAGTAAAGTTTTGGGGCTGATCATTGCTTAAATAGCAGTAAGAATGTTTCGCTTAGGATATCAGCAGGCAGGAAGAAGCTGTCGACCTCCTGCGCTGCAGGGGTGGACAGCTGCTAAGGCATTTGAAAGGAGGAGGAGGACAGATGTTCTTGAATATCCTTTTAAGAATAAATGAATGTGAATATTGGCTATTATTAATTCAATGGCAATTTAAAGCCTGTCTGAATGGCTACATTCTCTCTGTTGCTGTATCGCAAGTGTTTAATAACAGGTTATGTGCCTGAAAACCAGCACGATGGCTTAGTGGTTAGCACTGTTGCCTCACAGCAAGAAGGTTCCTGATTCGACTCCCAGCAGGAATCTTTCTGAGTGGAGTTTGCATGTTCTCCCCGTGCGTGGGTTTTCTCCGGGTACTCCGGTTTCCTTCCACAGTCCAAAAACATGTATATAAGGTTGACTGACAACTCTAAATTGCCCGTAGCTGTGAGCGTGTGTGCTTGTTTGTCTATGTATGTGGCCCTGTGATGGACTGGTGTGTACCCCTGCCTCTCGCCTGAAATGGGCTGGGATTGGCTCCAGCAGACCCCCGTGACCCAGCAATGGAACAACGGGTTTAGAAAATGGATGGGTGCCTGAAAACAGTATCTGATAACTGTGCTTTTTGTTTCTTTTTTTAAACATTATGATCTGTCACAGCATATATATGCTTTTGACTTTAAAGCTAGGGGCAAAAATCGGAAAATCTGTCATTTACAAAAGCAGAGAGCCAAATCTTTCTTTTTAAAAATATTTTCTTTCAAAACTATAAAAATTAAATGCTTAAGTGTTACATAAAACCATAACATTTTACAAAGCTTTTAAAAACAAAAAGTAAAGTCTCAATGTTTAAAATGCATGACAGAATGTGTCGAACACACCACAAAGAAAGCAAATAAATTGAAGACTGAAATCAGACCATTAAGACTACCAAGCAGCAAGAGCAGGCCGCTCATTTTATGCCGAAGAAGGCTTACTTTGAATGCTCTGCATTTGTCTGCTCTTTCCTTTTTCTCTCGAGCCACCTGGTGTGCCAGTCTGTCCAGCGTAGAAGTAACACGCTCTTTGTGTTGGGTGATTTTATCTTCAAGCTACATTTGAAAGAAAAAGACAAGATTTTCAGAAGGCTCTGGTCTGGTATCAACACTATTAAAAATCACAAATTATCTGTTTAGCCACAAACTGTCACCGTCAATGGTGAACATCCCTCATCTTCACTGTCACTCGACAGGTCAATACATTCCAACACTGGCCTGAGAGGACCTTCCTGAAGTCAGAATAAGATACCACGTTAGATTTAGAAAATACATTTAAAATGCAAAAACTTCAATAATTAGGATCTGCGCTTATAAATGATATTAAGCGCTAATGATAATGATATTAAAGTACCAATGAAAACTGAACAAAAATAAACACAAGAGTATGAGTTGGTGGCCTTTAAAGAAACGGCTTAACATGTAGGTTTAACTGAACAGATGCAGTTTTGTCAAAGTATTCAATCCAAAGACATCAGTTTCTTTCTTAGTGATGCTGTAGTCATCTTGGGGTCTTGCCTTTGTGTCTTTGGTCTTCACCAATAAGACTGCAACTCAGACAGACTTGAATCAGATGCCTGGCTCAGTCAGGGATATGACACCAAAATAATGGTGTTTGCAAACTAATTATCTATAATGCCTCAAATAAAAAAAATTCTTCAAGTCTTATGGCTCCATGTATAAAAAATTATTTTTTATGATTTGTCAGGCAAATTAAAATATAACAATAATAATAATTTTTAAATAATTGAAAATGTAAGCTATAAGTCTAGGTATAGTCGTAGTATTTGTTGAGAAGTGATGCATATCAGGTGGACATGAATGAAACAAAATGGCAATCTTATGTGATCGTCAGGAAACAGAAAAGATTTTGAGCAATTAGCGCAATCAAAAGGCAAGGGACACAAACTAATCAATTTCACATCATCGTGTTGTCTTTTGAAACTTGCAGTTTTAAAAATACTAATGTGAGCAGGTGACTTACCGAAACAAACTCCACTTCTTCCAAGTCATCATCTTGTGCCTCGGTTGGAGAAGACATTTTTCTGAACGAAAAAAGACAAATTAATTTATATCCTAAAATAGCAGTCCTAATTAACATGTTTGCAACAAAACAGGACCGAGTATGAACTCATTGGTGAGTACGAGTGTCTAAAAATATGTATAGAAGCAGACAAGTATAAGCGTTAGGCCTGCTGATAAAATTAGGACACATCAGTACGCTTCTCAAATGTCTAAGCTAACCATGAACAACGGCACAATTATATTCTTGACTCACATTAACGAAAAGGCGAGATTCATCAACACTGACAACTCTACGTTCTGTTTTGATAACGATGCAAGAAATACTTAGCAACCATTCAGGCGACGTCGTCTAAAGTGTCTAAAATACAAGAATGTGTCTCTTGTGTGTTGCAACTCTCGCATGTTCAGTTTTAAATCAGTGTTGTTGCTCTACACATCTGGACCAGCAGGGGCAGGGATGAGATTGGAACTGTTCCTACGCGAACGCGAAGAAGAAGAAGTTAAGCGCGGCGGGGTGTAAGGTTCAATGGCCGAGTGAAGCCTAATGTAAATAAAAGTATACATATCTGCAGCCCCCTGTAATAAGTCGTAGTTTTGCTTTTTTTTACCCGAAATTGGCGTGAAGGAAAAATAAATAAAGTGAAGTCGGTCAACAAGAGTTTTACTTGTCTACTTGTGGGTTTCAATTGTCAAACATTATCCGGTTTAAAACTTTTATTTGCAGCAATACACAACCGTATTTCCGAGCTCGTGGTAATGTTAGGTAAGCTAATGTTAGGTTAGCTGACTGACGCTTTTTACTTCCAGCGGTTTTACCTTAGCTAACTAATATACCAACAGACCTGTCAAAGTATGCCTTTTACAAAGTTAATCAACTCGACAAAAGTGATAAAGCGTGTTTACCCGACGCCTTTCCTGTTGGTTCCTATGTAAAGAGTGCAGCGCTGACCAGCAAGTCCAATGTCCACATCAACTTGAACGCAGCTTAGCTGCTCTAGTCTGAAACGTCATTTGTAGGTTCACTTCTTTTGTACACGGAGTATGCCGCATATACGGGGTTCTTTTTTTTAACACAGCAGAATGCTTCCGCCCTTCTGCTCTTCATTTATACTGACTGAAGTAGAATTTAGCAACCGACTCCCAGACTATTCATGGCTTTGCCGTTTGAGCAGCAGTAAAGGGCAAGACCGTTATTATCATTTAATACAGCGCTTAAATGTACGTATTGTTTAAAGGCAACAGCGTGAATGTGCTCATGGCATTCTGACGCCCACAGTCTGGAAATCTAGACGTACTGCTAGCAAATTTAAATTTGGTTTGTAGGTAACGATGGTCACAATGATATTAACTATATTTCTGATTGATAAGAAACAGCAAATATTTACCCCATTATTAAGGAACAGACACGATATCTAAGAGACGAAAAACCTTATGTACTTACATGTGTATAGAACAACATTTTTAGTCGATTTCATTTTAATAAAGAATACGAAACGAATGTTTATAAATGGGTTCACATTTACAAATATTCATTTTGTATTCGTGAAATACCACTGTGAGTTGTTTGGCAATATACATTTCCACATCCTCTTCTGTTCACACTGGAAATCAAGAAATGTTGCTTTTCTCTTATGACTTTGCCTCTATGTGACGGAATAAAAATGGCCTCATTGCATCTAAAAATAACATCTCCTTCACTGGATTGTGATCAGAGATGTTTTTTTTCCCCTTTTCTCTCTCTAGTCCAGAAATTTTTCGCTCGGAGTCCCTCCTTTCTTTCAAGATGTACTAAGGACGCCCTTTCAGAACAATAATGATTTTTATCACTCAATCACCCTGATATGTTGAATATCACTGGCGTGTTTAGGGGCCAACACTGTCGGTTTACCCATTAACTATCTCAGCAGGCTGACACTGACATCCATGGTCTAGACTAATGCAGTATTATCCTGTAGGGCAGGCCACTCTGCAGCAGATTACTGCGATGCTGCCTACAGGGATGAAAGTGCTGACTCTCCCTGCCGCTGGTCAAATAAATAAATAAATGAAACGCGCGTCTCTGCTGAGTCATGTGTTGTACCTCACAATAATGATATCAGTCTGGACTGTCTTCTCTGACCCGATACGCTTTCCACGTCTTGCTGTGTGATGTTTCACGTATGTCAGCGAGCGTCTTTATGCTCATCTGGAGCTCTCCTCGGTGGAAGCGCAGGAGAGGAGCCAGCTGTCTGAGGCTGCGGGGTCTGTCCTACATCTCGCCTTATGATGATCGCTGCCGCCTTTCTGGTCCTGCTGAGGCCCTACAGTATTCAATGCGTGCTGCTTTTGCTCTTGCTTTTGCTCGGGACTATTGCGACAATTTTGTTTTTCTGCTGCTGGCATCGCAGGCTTCGTAATGGAAAGCATCCCATAAAATCTGTTCTTTCCGGCGGACGCTCCAAGAGCCGCGGTGAGTGGCGCATGCAGGCCAGCCGCATCTCCTCATCCTGACTAGATCCACGACAGCCGCACATTAACGTTATCTCTTTCTGGTACCTGCTCTATCCAGCAGCAGAGTCAATACCTAGAAGATGATTTTAGCTTGTAGTTTGGGCTGCCAAACGAAATAAACATTACTTTTTTAAAGAGTTATATGCGTAAAGACAGTTTCTGTTAAATCAGTCGGACATTTCTAAAAATATATTTTTAACTTGTCCTTTGACTATCTGACATGTTATTCCTGGGATTAAATATGTTATAACATTTCCTTACTGTGACATCTGTTATCTGTCCTATAGTTGGTCTCCGATCGCATCATTTTCGATCAGAGGTAGGATGAACTTTTCACATAAGGTCTTTTTTTGTCTTTTCTTTGACGTGGTAGCGAAGAATACCATCTGTCTATAAGCATAACGTTAGTTGCATGGTTGTATCTGTGAAATTTTACTCATGCTTCACCCTAAAGTCCATTTCTTTGGACTTTTGTCCAGGACTGCATGGCTATTTTGGGGACTATGATGTGCGCAGTGCGCATGTGTTAGCCTATTTAATAAATAATGTCGGTGATTTTGCAGTCTCATCGTTTAAGGTGGGTTAAAACTCTTTTCGTGTCGTTTTCGGGGAGGCACGATTTAACTTGAGGTGCTACTAAATTAATAAATTAGTAGAAATTAGAAATTCTGCAAGAATAAAAGGCATATTTGCTGACTTGCGAATGCAAGAAAATTGTAGTTCGCTCAATCTGTTTCCGTTTTACGCAACTTTTCAAAATAAAATAAAGTGATAAATTACCTGTGTAAGTAGGTTCTGTCTATTACAGATGCTTTAAAATTCATCACATCTGAGATTTGGAATTAATATGATATTGAATAGGACTTCCTTGGATTACCCATGGGGAGGATTCTAATAAACTCCAATAAAACTTAAAACTGAATTGAAAGTGTCATATGTGTCTAAACGCATCATTGTCATTATTGAATCGCCTAAAGCCACGCTTTAAGCCATTGTCCTTTGTGATTCTCCACAGTTAAAAGCTATGAAAACAAAAGCTGGCTCTGTTTTGGAGGTCATGTTATTGAACTGCAGGATATGAAACCCCACTGACTCAGTACTGTCGCTGGCTGGATTTCAGTATCATATTCAATGATGCAACAGCAGGACTGTTGTAAAGCCTTCAATTTATACAAAAGTTTCTATGAATTTGAGCTCCCTGGAGTAGGTTCAGCTATATATCTTTTTAAAATTTATTTTAATTTGCAGAGATTATAAAGAAAAAAAAGAGCATAAATTCCAAATTTTAAATGTAAAGCTTGCTCTTCCTTTTTGGATGATTGGAATTTTGTACCCAGAGCAGATAAGACTATGAAACCATTGATTTAAAAAAGGTGGGATCTTTGATCCTGTTGTTTATGAAACAAACAACTACATCAATATGACTATTCATGACATATGCACAAAAGTAAAAAAAAAAAAACACAACTTGATAATTAAAAAAAATATTCCATAGCCAAATTAATCAGAAGTAATGTAATGTTATGTTTTTAATAAATGCTCACCATTTACAATTGCTTTCTTTGGATATTATTTCATGGGATATATTTGATGTAAAATTCACTTTAAACAATCAGGCTGCTACATGTTTATGATTTTATTTTGTCTTTCAGCCTGTGAAATACACAATCTTTTACCAGTTTGACATTTGTTCTTGTTTCCAGGGTTTTAGACACAGTCCACGTCACTTAAGAAGGAGCATACATGCTCGAGTGACAGAAGAAAAGCCCAGTCTGGTTGAGGTTCCTGAGAGTGAACCTGACTCGTCATCAACTCTGAGAAAACGTAAAGTGAAGAAGAGAGTGCCCCCAGAGTTTTACCAATCTGTGCAAGTCACCCCTACACGTAAAGCTGTAGGTATTTCTACTTTATAACCATAAATAATATAGCTGACTTGGTTATCCTCTTTTTTGTTGTTTTTCTCCCCTCCACAGAGACATCCATGTGCATTTGAAGCTGGTTAGGATTAGAAAGCTGGGGGATACAGGGCAAATGTTTACTTAAAGGGCTTGAACCTGGGTGTGCTGTGGCACGGTGATCTCTTCATAGATCCTATGAAATAAAATGTTGCTGTGGGTTCTCACCTGTAGACTTAAATAAGCTTTTTTATGTGACCATACATTTTATTTTTTTCTCTTTTCAAGAAGGAAAACACATTACATTATGGGACTTTTAACTAGACATTATACAGACAGTATAAAATATTTGTCTTTTAAGTAACTGTCTCAGAATACATTTAAATATTCTCTAACCATAGCAATTGGCTAAAACTGGTTAAATACAAGTTTTGGTGTCATAATACTGCTTGCCACCCAAATTATATACTATACAATCCAAACACATCATATTTGATTTTTTAAAATGTATTCCTCATCATCATCCCAGATTTTCCAAGTTTCAGTCTTTAATTTTAACATTTTCTTTGCCTGTGTGTTCTTGTGCATGCTGGTACTTGTCATCAAGTTTGATGCAATTCTTTGTTTGAAGATCTTCTGCTTTTGATTTCCACATATTTGCCTTATTTTCCTCTGAGCTGTCTGCTCTATTTCTTAACAAGAGAACAGTTTTCACGCTTCAGTTACTTTTATCTTCCTTTGGTTCAGCATAAACATAAACTGAGGAGAGAAACAGTATAGCGCTTAATGCAGCAATTGAATATTTCCTCTTCCTAGAAAGGAATGTGTGATTTCAGTTACAATAAGCTGAAAAAGCACATGATCTACTCTGAATATATGTATGAAAACATTAGGTGTGACCATAGTGGAGGTCTTTTTCATGTTCCTCTGCTCTCATCCAGTATTTATTTACACATGTAGAGAATAAAAGTCTGAACTCAGATTCACAAAACCACTAATATTGAAGTTTTGCATGCGTGTGAGTTTAAATACTATTTGTCCCATCCACAACACTGGATATGGTGTCCTAAGTTTTAACAGTAACTTCAGAGGTTGTAATCTGTCTCTGCTATGTAACGCTCTAATTTAAGTGCCAGACTTGTCATATCCTGTGTGGTGCTGGAGCTGAGAAACTGTTCAAAGGAAACTATTGATCTGTGCAGTCTTGTTCTTAGCTGCGTCATTGCGAGAGACAGGAGACAAAGACTTGTGCTTTTCTTTTTTACTCGAAATAGTCAGAGAGCAGGATTCAACCCAACCTGAACAGAACTGGATTTTGATACGACTGATACCTTTACTCAGCTAATCTGTTTTCAATGTTAACTAGAAATTATTAACCTGATCGTGAACAATAAAATGTAATATGTGCCAGACCTGTTATTCTAATGACATAAATGTCACACGAGTTTGACAAATTATTTGACTTACAATGAAAATGTGAATTTGTAGTTTTTTGAAATCATAAGAGCTTTAAATAAATTCATATTCAGCACAGACTTGCACATGCTTAGATCAGCCCTCCATGCATCATTTATGACACATTTACATGTGTAGCATAGACCAAACTGCAAAATTAATAATTTATGGTCAATATTTTATGGTTATTTCACAGTCTTTGAGACAGTATTCAGTGTCTGTGAGTTTTAATCTGTTTAAATGACCCAGACTGGTGTGAAGGAGCTACTGACTACACGTTCAGGAGATCAAGCATGTGCAGTCACGTTTTTGGTTTGTGTTCACTTTTAAAAATGAGTCTGGAGTTCTAGACTATATTGTTTAAGGTGTTTAAGGAACCATGAATCAGGCCATGCCATTAAATGCATCTGAATGTGTGCACTCCTCAATATCTTTTATCTTATATTGATTTTTAACAATAACAACTAAAGGGTGAAGAGGCAAAAAAGTAAGGTCTCTTCTAATTTGATAGTTGACAGTTTCAGTAAAAATAATTCCTCCAGAGTTTGTTTCATATGTGAAAAAAGCAAAACCCATTTTTAAAAATGTCAGAAAAAAATTGACATTTATTTTTCATCTTTTAAGGAGATGATTTATGAGTAAAAGAGATCTGATAAAAAATTGTAACACTAAGCTGCCTTTTAAAGACTGAGGTTTATCCTGATGAAATGGCTGCTAATACTACCAGCACACTGCTTTTATCAGCTCTGCAGCTTCTATTTTGAACCTGAAATCCTTTTCTATGGTTCTGCAGAAATAATGTTCCCCACATGAACATTTCATACTGCAGCTTACAGCTTCTGCTAACATCCAGACCACCTAGAGTGCATAATCATTCTTGTGTGATGGTCTTGTGGCTTTCAGGACATGAGTCTCTTCCAAGTAATGATTTCACCTAAAGTAAATTGAACTTTGTTGTTCAGGTATTTTGAACCTCAGCCTTCTCAAAAAGAATGGTTGTCTGTATTTATTCTCTTGCTCAATCTCAGGAGTGTCAGGGTGCAGCAGGAATTGCAACAGGAAATAGCTCATTCATTATTTTCACCAATGAGTAACTCTGTTAGGGGAAAAAAAACTGAGAAGCCAGTCACACTGGAAATTGTGTTGTTGCTGCAGCTGTACCTTTTTAAATGCAGTCAGTGGGCTCACTATGAACTACATAAAGGATCTCGTTGTAATCTTTGTGCTGAACAACACTACATTTCCATTGTTGTGCCTTAAATTTCAATACTGTGGAGGCGGCTCTCTAATGAGGATGTGCACTCCTAGCTATGAGAAACAGTGGAAGGCCCTCCTGTTATTGAGGCAGTTATGTGTAACCACGCAGCCGCTACCTTTGTGGGAGGATGGCGCTCTAACACCGTCACAAGGGGAGCTGCTGCCGTTGGCTGCCGGGTGTGACGCGGAGGCACATGCAGTCTGCGCTCCCATCACGGTCCAGCTCTGCCTCGACAGCACAGAGCGCTTCATCCCTCCATCCCTCCGGAGACCTGACATCACCCTGCAACCTCAACGCTCCGATAGAGGAGGAACGCGTGACCGGAGCATCCCTTAAAGGGCGTGGCACCGCTTGGAATATGTGTCTGAAGTGTGGAGGCTAATAACGCCAAATAGGATTATCCATTTTTTGCTTCCAGCTGACAGGTCTCCATGTATACACTGGTAAGTCTTAATTCTGACCTGGCGGGGGAGCCAGACACTATTGCTTTCACACAGGTTTTATTTGGCTCAATCTTTTATTGTTTTGGGTCAGTATGAACTGGTGCCTCCTGTCACACCTCACAGGCGCTCATGTTTCGCACCTTGACCTGCCATGGTGAGGAAGAAAAGAAAAGAAAAGAAAAAAACCCGCCTCAGTGCCGTGTCTGTCGTTCATTAAGACCTATGTTGTGCTCATTCAAGACACTGTCGGCTTTTCTTTTGTCTCGCAGAGCTCCAGTTCGGGGAACCCTTCCCTGCACTGCTCCATGTCGTCCTCGGCGGATATCTCGGACGAGGATGACTACAGTTTTAAATCCGGATCGGCATCACCGGCACCCGGGGACACCTTACCCTGGAACCTGCCCAGACACGAGCGGTCCAAGAGGAAGATCCAGGGAGGATCCGTGCTGGATCCAGCGGAGAGAGCAGTGCTCAGGATCGCAGGTGAGGGACATTCACCTTGTTTTTAAGTTATGGAGGGGAAAAACAGCCTGTACGATGTGGTGGATTTGGGAGTAGGCTATAGTCTAAGCTACTAGTGAAGTAATTTCTGGGTGTAGCAAAATGGATTTGTGGCACATCACGTTCTCTTTATGCTTAATCAGAAATATCAAATACTGGCTATATTGTTTTTATATATATCTTCTCTTAAGTCTTTCTTTTTGTCAATTCTTAGCGTAGGACATTCATTTTAGGACAGTTTCATTTTTAATTGAAAGTGTTGAGACAAATCTGGTGTCTGTAGGTCTAAACTGTCTATGAAGTTGTGATAAATAAGCAAAGCTAAAAGTTAATTAAAGTGAGTTTGATATATATATATATATATATATATATATATATATATATATATATATATATATATATATATATATATATAGTCCTATTTCTTTAAACTTGAGGACATAATGGAGCTACCTACTTTTATAGCAGTTAATCGTTTTATAATGATACTTTGAAACTATTTGGATGCCATAAAATTACTGTGAGAACCAGTGACATCACAGACCTGACTCATGTGGGTAAAGTTTGCAGTAAAATGTCGCGGGAATCGGTGTGACAATATTTAAATCTGCCGGGATACTTGAAATCCTTGGTAGGGTTACGTTAATTTTTTTTTAATGCACGCTGTAAAAAAATATTAATTTAGTTTTAATTATGTTTGTTGACTTACAAAGGTGGATTCTCTCTGTTTGAGTGCAACTGGTTGGGTAATATATGATATTTATACATATTTTAATATCTGTGTTTTTATTAGATATTGGGAGGTATTTCGCTCATTAAGTCGAACAGTTGTTTGAAGCGCAGTCACAGTCCGTGCTGTCAGTCAAGAGATTTCCGAGTCTCCTATTGGTCAGATCACAGACGAGGGCGGGGAGCGGGGCGTTTCCTTTAGAATGACAGGAGCGCCGGTTGCTCTCCAGTCTTCGACACACACACTCACTCGTAATCGCACACACACAAACACACACATAAAAACACACGCAAACGCACACAGAGGCATGTTCACACGCGCATGCTGTGTCCCTGTCCGCCGCTGGTGAATGTCCAGTCTGTAGCGCCCGGGGTATGGCTCAGTACGGACCGCAGGCTTATGTACTTTCGGACGAACAAGAATACCTCCAGGCCTATGAGGATGTATTGGAAAAGTATAAAGGTAAGACCGGTGTCTATTGGATATGTTAAGGCGTCTTTAAACGATTAAGAAATTGTCCTGTTGTTGTTTGACAGCTAAATAAATGTCAGCATGCCCCCCCTCCCCTCTTCCTCTGTGGTGACTGCCTGGTCTCAGTGTCTTTATCCCTGCTGTGGAAAAATGGGAATATTTCCCGCATGACATCATATTAAATGTGAGAATTTGTAAGTGAGACAATTATGTTGTTATACTCGTTGTTTATTATAGCTCTAGCTTATTTAGGTAGAGGATTATTTCTCTTGTTTGCTGTTATAGCCTGAAAAAAGTCTAGAAATCAGTTCACACCAGATTACTGTGTCAGATTTAGAGGTCTGATTAGTCTTTGTGTAAATCATGTTTGTGTTTTTAGAGAGGTTTCTGTTTAGAGTTATAATTCATTGCTCACTTCTGAGATGACTTGTATGGTGTCTCAAGGCAGGCAAGACAATGACATAG
>JAOWBL010000603.1:0-11654 GCA_028564865.1 Zenarchopterus dispar | reverse complement strand
CTTCAATTATCATATTAAATGTTAAAGTTCAGGAAAAGAGTCCTCAACTTCACAGGAGGAGCATTTTCTCTTTGAAAAGCAAATGTGGACATTTTAATATGACGATGAAGTTTATTATTTTCAATTATGTTTCCTTTTCGATTTATAACCAAGACTATTGATTATATATTCCTTTATATTGTTATGTGATATACTGGTTATACATTTTATATTTAAGTTGTAGAATATGATTTGATTTAGTCTATAATATATTAAATATCACCTGCAATATTTTATTTGTTTACATTAATTTTATATTTTTGTGGATGCAGTCTTTTAAAAAGTTTTAAAAGACTTTTGATTTTTGGTTCCACCTGCCCGAGTGCTACGGGGACAGATTAAAAGGTGACACCGGAGGAAAATGGCCATTGATATTTCCACAGGACACGCTAGCGATACGTCAAAATAAACTGATCTTTTAAGCCTCTAAAGAGACTCAAAAATGTCATTTCACTTAAATGAAGGTGTTATTAGAATCTCTGTAGACAAACAGAACTTTTTAACTTTGTAAAAGCGTGTAAAGGAGACTGTTTGTACAAGTATTTCCTTGAAACTTGATAAAATCAAATTTAAAAAGAGTCCATAAGATATGTATCTCAACCTCTACAATAAATTCGGTCCACATTTAGTCCTGGTTTCTGTATTATAGACCAGCGGAAGAGTAAATGTTTATAGTGAGTTATTTTTTCAGCAGGATCATTACACAGTGAAAGTACACGTAGGCCTGCTCTTAATATGGATGAGCAACTTTTGGTAGCTGCTTTTTTTTTGTTAACATTAATGGTTGTAGTCTATTTAAAAGACTACAGCTTCATTTATTTTGTTTTTTCCTGAGTCGTCCTATAAAAACCAAGACCAAGGACAAAAACGGTTTGATTACCAGATGTTGTCCTCCATTATGTAACAAAACAGGAAGAAGTAGCTTCCAGAGTGCTAATTGTTTACATTTCCCTACATAAATGTATACTGACAGGATGAAAAATTTCCAACAAACAGTGGAGGGGTGGAGGTGAGAGGGTGGGTGTGGAGGTGTGGGGGGGGGGTCTATGGCAGACTCCCAGACAGGTGTGAAGGCCCGGGGACGCCTGGATGTTTGCTCTCGTCAGTCAAACTGCTCGTTTCCCCGACTGGCTCCAACCAGAAGCTGATGAGTGTGTTTGTTTTGGCGTGCTGGACAGGATGTGAACCCCCCCACCCCACCCCACCCCCCCACGCCACCCCCACCTCACCCCAGTCCACGGGACGTGCAGACACATAGGTTAACGTTAATAACACCCACCTTTAAGGCCAAATGGATGTTACATCACTTCTTAGATCACATGATCCATCCAGCGGTGTCCAGAGGAAGTTTCTTCTGCATCTGCTGGTACAGGACGAATCCAGAGGAAGTAGAAACAAGGAAAGACATCTGGAAGCCTTTTCTTCCAGTTTGTCTTTAGTTTCTGCATTAATTTCATTTAAGAACATTTTTCCTGGTTTCCTTCTCTGTAGATTAGATTTAAAACATCTAAATCAGCGGATTAAGTCTTCATCCAAAATACTCCTGGTTAGGTTTTGGAAAAAGTTCTGTGATGGGGGCGTCCAAAGTCGGTCCTGGAGGGGCGACGTCCTGCAGGTTTGAGATGTTTCCCTGCACCAACACACCTGATTCTGACTAACGGTCCTCACCAAGGTCTGAACAAGACAGCTCGTGACAGATTCCCTTTTACCAGGATGTGAAGAAGCAGGAGAACATCTAAAACCTGCAGGAATGACGCTGGACTTTAAAATAAATAAATCATAGCTACCAAATATGGTTATTTTCCCTGTAAAGGGTTAAATCCCACCTCTGATGTCAGTGTTAGGGTTTCACATTAAACGTGTTTGAGGTGTTTGTCGAGTCCACGACTGCTGATTGTGTCCACTTTGGTCTCGTCTCCTAGCAACCCATCCAAACAAGCCCGTCTGGTGAACTTTGACTTTTAACAAGCTAAATGAGACCTGTAGCAATGTAGCTCATTTTTTAAAAAAAACTTTCTTTAAACAATTTGTAGTCTGATCTTGAGGCGGATGTACTGAAATATCCACTCTTCAAAAAAACAAAGTATTTTGATTGTTTTCTGCGTGTGAATGATCTTTCTCCCTGTCAAATGATGGACGCTAAGTAGTTATGAAACGACCTTTTAACCTTCCCAGATTGATGGGCAGCAGGAAGTGCTTCTCTAATATCACTGCTGATGTCCTTCCTTCTTGGCACACCTGAACGCTCCAGACCAGCAGACTAACAAAACCTTTGTTTTCATAGAGGTTATTGAAATGTCGTGACAAGTAAACTGTCAGAGGTTTATTTATTTATTTATTTATGTTGTTGTTGTCATGACTACAGATGGATTAGTTTATGTTTATCAAACCCTGGCGCATGTCAGCTGGCAGGAAGTGGACGGCTGGTGTTCAGCTTCACATCTCTTCCTGTTTGCAGACACCTGCTGGTGAAGGACGCAGCGGTTCTCCGAGGAACCAGATCTTCACAGATCCACAAAGATCCACTAGCGGATCCGATCCGTCGATCCCTCACCACCGGACAAACGCTCAGAGCGGTAACTCGAGGGACGTGACGATGCTGACGAGCCTGTTATCTGTGGACAAAGAAGCTCTGTTGTGCTCAGACGGAGGTCAGACCTGCTGAGGCCTCCACAGAGGCTGCTGCTTCTTCTTCTTCTGCTTCTTCTGTTTGCAGCCGGGCTGGATGTCTGTGCTCGAGCATCCTCTGTTTGTGTTGCAACAAAAACAAAATGTATGAGTTTTAAAGATATTATTTTTATACATTGTAACTGCAGAGGAGTGTTACCAAATATTTCCAATAAAAAGCAGATAAAACCCATTAAAGCAAAGTTATAAAATCTTCTGAGACAATTCTTTTTGTTATTTAATATCTCCAGGCTATAAATATGATGTATTTGTTCTCTTCTCTTTTTATTTATTGTAACCAGGGTGTTCCTCAGGGAACCTTCCTGGGACCACTTTTACATTTTTACAAATAATGATGGATAAATGAGACATAATAGGACCACTTTCGATAGTCTGTGAGACGCTAAAATCTCCCTGAAATACAGAAATAAACCAAAACAAATCAGACTCCTTAAGTCTGGAAGCTGACTTTTGTTTCTTCTTTATTAAAGAGAGTTTTTCTTATAGTTTGATTTGTTACAGGCCCAAAGGAACGACTGGATCTGTCTGAACCTGATGCTGGATGGTTTGAAAATTTCTCATCTCGTTTTTTTCAGGTAGAAGGTGTTACTTCAGCCACCTCAGTGTGACCAGGGTGTTCCTCAGGGAACCTTCCTGGGACCACTTTTACATTTTTATATATAATGATGGATAAATCCCTCACACTAGGTTTCATTTTTATGCTGATGACGCTGTAATGTAGTGTGCTAGTCAGGCCTTATATCAGCTACAACAAACTTTTAACCGTGCTCAACACACCTTGTGTGAGTTCAGACTAGTTAGAAGTCCTCAAATTTCCCATCTATTATGACTTTTATTGGTTCTGTGATTGAAATAATTTCACAATATAATTTCGGCATTTTGATTAATGATGCTCAGATTTTTTCTGCCACATGTTCAACAACTGTCTTCAAAACTTAAGCTGAAAATGTTTTGTTTGTTTGTTTGTTTGTTTCGGATCAAATTTTAGCTCTTTAAAACCAAATAGAAACCAACAAAAAAACCAGAAAATATTTTCAGAACCAACATTTTTTTGATGTGTTAATTTTCAGCTGTTTCTTTCGGTAGATGTGTCTAGTTAGCAGTTTAGAATAAAAAAGAAACATTAAGGTGGAGTTTTCTTTGAGATAAGAAATTAGCTTCTGAATAAATCAAATTAACATAATCTGGAACTTGTAACTTATTATTCTTGTAATTAACATCATTATCTGCATAACTGAATGGGGAAAACGTGCGACTGCAACTGGATGATAAAAGGGAATCTAAAAATGTTTTTCATTTCAGCTTTTTATCTCTCTCCAATTTAACTTTACAATCCTCAGAGGGGGAAAAAATCATTCAAACCTGGAAGAAGAGAGAAATGCTGCATTTTTCTAATGAAGAGTTCTCATGGAGGAGAGACTGGTGATTACACAGCGCCTCCTGGTGGCTCAAGTGATGCAGTTATTATAAAACCGGGTCATTTCAGTTCACAATGTAGCGTCCAATAAAACACATATATTTTCTTTTTGTTGTAGCATCTAATATACAGGAGATTAAATAAATCTCTTGATAAGTCCTTTTGTAAAGGATTATTTTCAGAGAGAGTCACTGTGGTAAAACCCAGAAAATTCCACCAGTGGGATCCTATCAAGTGTTGTCTCAGCCATTTAAAGGCAAATAATCTGAAGATATTTTTTCCTAAATGATTTTTTTAAAAAAGACCAAGAATGATGATGATAACAGACGAAACACCAAAGTTCATATCTGCAGTTGTCTTTGCTCCACCTGTGGCTTGGACTGCAGCGTTGACTCAAGGTGAGGGTACCTGGCTAAACTCAGCCACACATCCACCTCACAGGGACCTCCGGGTCACGCCTGGACATCACGACACTTCCTGGGTCCCACGTCAACACCAGCTCACGACATCTGGGCCACGTGTCTACAATCAGAACATGTCAAAACCTGCTTTGGACTCGACTGGCCCACATTTCACCTGCCAGCCAGGTAACTCAGCAATACGGGCCAAAAGACCAGGCTGATGCTGTGGAACCAGGACACCCACGCCAGGTGGAAACTTTTATACTCGAGGTTTCAGGTTTCTGTGACAGATGTGGACCCAGGAGGACAGGACACCCCTTCTCTCCTGGACAAGAAGCTTCTTTATGATAAAGCCTGAACTATTAATCATTTTATAATTACTTTGAGATGTTTATAACTCATCCTTTTCTATAAAATCTAGTCAACATACGGAAATGTTTTCCCACACACCCACTCACTGACACTCAGTGAGTGGGTGGGTGGGACTGATTAAGAAAAAAAAAATCCATATTTTCACAAAGATTAGCAAATTTAAAATAATCAGCTGGTTGGAGAAGCAAAAAAGAAAAAAAATCAAAGTCAGCAACAGTCTTCAAATACAAGAAACTTCTGCAGATAAACTTTGACATCAGAACTGTTGGTACCGAACAGTTTCAGTAAAACACGCACCGACAGAACTTTAAAGTTCCTCTGGTGAAGTTTCTGACTGTGTAATTTTTTTTTTTTTTTTTTTGAAGTGACTGAACAGAAACAGGTGAGGCAGAAGTGTTTTTATTTCTGTCGCGGGCAGACGACATCAGGACAGACGGATGTGTAAAGACCAGGAGAAGGTGGTCATCTGTTCTTTAAGAGTAACATCAAAACTCAGAGAAAATAACAAAAAAAAAAAAAGAAACCAAACATGCATCTCTATGAACCCGATATTAATAAAGTGGCTTTTTTTTATAGTAAACTATGATAAAGGAAAAAATCTCCCGTTTTATAACCAAGTCCAGCAGATGGTCCCTGAAGAGCAGACAGATGACCGAGTTCCTCCCATCTTTGTTTGTGGAATTATAAAAGGAGCTTTTCTTTTGTCGTTGTTTCAATAATACGGAGTAAAGCAAAAATACCAAACTGTTCATTTCCAACTTTGATCCAAATCAAAGCTGGACTAGAGGAAGTTTACCAGGCTACTTTTGGAGCTTTAAAGCAACACGCTTTAAACTTCAGGCTGAACATTTTGAGAGTTAACTGATCTTCAAATTAAAGAGCGTTTAAGCCTGCAAAGACCTGCTTTGTCTACATCTGTCATTCATGACAAAAAACTAACAAAAACTAGCCATTTCGGCTTTTTGGAGGGGATAAAACACGTAACATTATTATTTGTGGTTGCATTTCATCCTGCTGGAGATTTGTGGTCAACACTGAGAAGGTCTGCATCTGGGAGGAGGTTCTTGTTTTTGTGCGTGTGAGCTGGCACGTTTGTGGACTTCTTCTGGAAGGTTCCAGCATAAATCTTCACTTTGCCGCAGCAGCAAGGACTTCCTATAACACAATCAGGAACAGAAGAAAATGCAAGAAAACGGACGGATGAAACGACACTTCAGGACTGATGTGCACGAAGAGAATCTGGATTCAACTTTCATTAATTATGGTTTTTAAAAAAAAACCAAAAAAAACAGATTTTACATCAGTCATAAACATGAGTTGAATTAGTAGGAGAAAATGGACTTTAACACTTATATAACATGTCACCTGAAGAAGATTCCTTCATTTAGTGCCGTTGTATTTCACCTCCTTTCCGCATTTTTTCAGCGTCTCCATAAGAACTTCCACATCTTTGTCAGACTCGATCCAAACCAGCTTCTTTGGCAGGTCGATCTCAAATGTCACACCTAAAAGACAGAAAACACGTGGGCTAATACCTGCCAACACCCCAGGACAACACTGAAGCAGACGGTATGAAGTTCTGCTTCTGAAATGAAATAAATGGTTTGAACTGATGAGACGTGACCATCAAAGAGGATCTGAAACGCCACATTTCTCTCTCTTAACGTCACTGATCGGACGGTTTCGGCTGGAATGTGAAAACAGAAGAGAAACTTGGCCACGACACATTTTAATGACTAAGCCAAATAAAAGTAAAAAGAAAAGCGCAGCAGCGTCAGGTGACTCGCTGGCTGACTCGACACTCCGAGCCAAGAAGTCACGGGTTGCCTGCGAGGCTTTAAATTTCTCTCCTTTTACTAGATTCTGAGGTGGGACGTATAAAACGTAACGCTGAAATGTCACTCACAAACACTCAGCACAAAGAGTAGCTGATCGTTCATGCCATCCCAGTTCAACCACTAATTTGTCTAAGACGCTCTCAGAACGACCGGTGGAAGAAATTCCACTCTTGAGCTTATGTCACTGATAAAACATTTCCTGCAAGAGTGGGGTCTGAGTGGGTTTACAGGTGGAGCCCAACAGGCTCATTTTCCACTATGAAGCCCGCGTGAATAAAACTGTGTTTGGCCCACACACGCCTCCCACGGTAATGACACACACAATTCACCCATTTCAAGCTCAAAGCCACGCTGCACTCAAATAGCTCAGTCTAATCCAGATGAGGTCACGCTGGCTACAGATAGAGCAGCCGTCCCTCTTCTCATACCACTCATGCACTTTTTGGTCTTTTTTTGGTGGGGTAGGTGGGGGGGCTGAGACAGGTAGGCCTGGACCTCCTGTCCTCATGCCTGAAACCCCTCCATAAGAAGGTGTCCAGGTGACACACCAGCTTAAGTTTGACTTGAATGACTTTGAATGAGCTTTAATACTTATGAAAGGCTGTCAAAAAAAGTAAGAAACTGTTTCAGACGTGCCAACAAAGATAACCAGAACTTTGTGGAGAATCTCACCTCCCAGCTTGTTGAGGACTCTGGTAACAGCTCCTGAGCATCCCTCACAGGTCATAGCCACTTCAAACTCGTGTTTCTGTCACACACAGATGACATTTATTGCCTAAATTGAGCTCAGTCGTGATTAAGAGGTGGTGACAGGCTCATAAATACCACCAGCCGTGGACGTGGACACATTTACAATATGTTAAACCAGTTAACAGAATCGATTTAAACTTAAATAGTTTCATACAACCTGCAGTATCAATTAAACGTTTAGCTGTCTTATAATTCAGATATATGTGGCAACTTTGGCAGGAAACTGACAGAAAATAAACGCGATAGCGTATTAAAGCTAAACTTTATCATACACGAATTAAAAATCGTTCTTAACAACTCACAGTCATATTTGCAATGATGTGTCGACTATCAGAGCAGTTGTGGACTTTCGCCTGTGACTGAACCGAAATATTGCAAGTACTGCAAAACGAAAAAAAAGGTAAATAAATCGTCTGTCTGTCCGGCTGCTACAGCTAACCTAGCGTCACTAAAACAACAGGACTTCCGGTTTGAAAAAAAAGTTCCAGCCTTTTTTTCCCCCCGACATTGAAATAAATTTAAGTTGAAAAAAATTCACTATGAAGCCATAAAATACTACTATTCGTATTTATATACGGAGAGATAAATAAAAGTGCGACACAAACTTTAAAAACAGTGCACTTCCCCTTTTATTTATTTAGCATAATGTCACGAGCTGACCGGATGTTGTTCTACCAAAGTAAATAAATGTTATAACTAGTGGACTTTCTTAATTAAAACTGTATTCTTTTATTAACTGCATGATTGGATTAAAAATATATTTTGAAATTTGTACTATTTATTTTTAATTTCACCATTTTGAGTGAATACACGATATGTGTAAAATGTTTGTTTTTCATGCACAGCTAAGACTTTAATAACGCATTAAGTTTATTTTGGTGTTCAGTAACCCCTTTCTTTATAAACTGAAAAATTACTCCGGTCATTCCAGAGAGAAACGATTGCAGATTAATTTTCAAAATAAAAGCCTAGTCAATAGTGACCTTGCGTTTTCACCTAAAACTTGACCGGATTTTCGCTTGAAGAAAAAAACCCTTCTTCGAACATCTTTCAATACAAAACGTAACATTAAACGTAATACAGCATTAGCTTTAAGATTAGTTATATTTTGTTATCCTTATATTTATTCTCCTTGGTGCCAAAATGTGTCCTTCCGTTTTTTTTTTCGTGTATTTTTCCATCACAATTATCTCTCTACTTAAACGATTGAAACTGTAATATATTTTTATGTATTTATTTATTTTAAACAAACCGAAGGCTCTGTCTCTATGGCAACCGAACGTGGAACTGCGCGACACGTCTTCGGCGGGTCATGTGACCGCACCGCTGGCTGCTCGAGAGCAGAGCCGACTGCCGAGTCTTCTGGTTTAGCTCCCAATCTGTGTGCCGTATTCTCCGCGATATGACCGCGATACGAAAATAAAAAGGTTTGCGGCGAGGTCAGAAGGATAAAGCCGACCCGAGAGGAGAGTAGAGAGGAGCACAGAGACGTCACGGTATCTCCGAGGTAGGTTTGTAAATGGGTCGAGCTTCTGGGTGTTTACGAATACAAAGATGGCATCGGAACCTCCGGCTAGCGTCGGCTAAGACAGCTTTATGGTTCGTAAATTGGGCTCAGCTCGCTTGCACGGTTTCGTTTCGCTCATGTTGTTGTTTTGATATCAACATTCTTAAAAAGGCGACTCATTTTTAAAACAGTTCCTGCTTTTTTTTCGGCTTAAGACTGCCTTTCATTCAGCCCGGTTTCTCTATGGAGCAATTTGCAGCTCTTTAGTGGGTAATTTCCCACTAATCAATCACACCGGGTGGGTTTATGGCTTAGTTGGTGGTCAAAAAAAACATCACAGACATTTGTCACGGTCATCTGTGTCACGTCCACTGACACAGCCGAGACAGTGAGACGTCTGTGGGCCAAAGATTACCAGTAGTTATTAATATTGATGCGATTACCGTGGAGCTCCGATCTGTTTAGTGTCTGTGTTTCTCCCGTGGAAGGACGACACGGACACGTGAAACTAAAACAAACAGGAGATTTATTACCGCATCCTGGTGAAACTGGAGTTTCTGGTCTTTTCACTTGCAAACACAGTTTTCATGTTGAACTTTAGGCCATGCAGGTTTTTTTTTCTTTTTAATTACCCTGGATTGATGCAAACTGAACTTTTGTGTCTGCTGAAAATACAAAGTGGAAATAAGTTTGTCTTTTAGGATTAGTTACCCCCTTTCCCACCACAGAAAAAGAAAAAAGCTCATAAACTTATAGCTGACTTCAATTATTCATCAACTAAACAATCAGCTGATAAGAAAGAGGATTATATGACTGTAAGGAATAAAAGTTTCAGTCATCTGTGGGGTTTCTCCTTTTTTTTTCAAATGAAAAGTCAATTGCAAACAAAATGATTTAATGGCAGTGCTAATAAGGATATACTTCTGTGCAATAGTCTTAGGCAGGCGTGGGAAAATGCTGTAAAGGGAGGATTCTCTTAAAAATGTATACCTTATTTGCTTATAAACTGCAAAGAGAGCAAACAGGAAAAAAAAAAACCCTAATCAATATTTTGTGTGGCCATCTTTTGCCTTCAAAAACAGAATCAAGAAGTACATTTCCACAGTTCTTGGAGGAACTGAGTAGGCAAGTTTTCAGTCTGGAGAACAAAACCACAGGTCTGGTGTGGAGGTTTTGTCTCTTCATGTAATCCCAAACAGACTTGATAATGTTGTGATCAGGACTTTGTGGAAACCATTCTTTCCAAGTCTCCTTGTTTTTCTTTCTTTTGCACTAAAGATTGCCCCCAATGATGCTTTCTGTTCAGCATTGACTGTTGAACTGCAGAATAAAGGTGGGACCTTCCTCAAAACCCTCCAACACAGGCTGCAGGAGAAGAAAACAAAGATCAGAGGGTACGCTGAAGGATTTCAAGCTCAGAGCCTTCCAGCGATGCCTTTCATGAAGTGGTACACTAGGTTTGACCATAATAACAGAGTAGTAATACTAGATCAGGAGTTTATTATTACCTCTTTCAGACAGGGGGTTAAACCCACTCATCCAGCTCTAAGCTTGTTTATTTGAATGTGTTGAAAACGCTGAGGTGGGCCCAGGTCATGATCCACCAACCCTCTCTTGTATGATTGATGTGTGGAGTCTGAATCACAGCCGAGTGTTTTACATGCTTTGACCGGATGATGCAGTAACTTCAATTAATAATAAAAGCTGCTGTGTGATGTCAATATTTAGGGAATTTATTTACGCATGCTGACAAAGCCCCCTCTCTCTTGGCTTAGTTATACCTGCTGGAGGTGGATTGACACACCTAGCCCAAATAAACTTCCTAATAACTCCATTTGTTCCTGTTTTTGTACATTTACCCTGCGTAGCAATAACGATGTAACATGAGATGCAACGGTCTTCTGAACAGGACCCAAGTTTAGACTGAAAAATGAGGTTCAGAGGTTTCCTTTAATTCACCGTGTGGAGTGTCAGGGTGAAAGACTCGACTAATGTGCTGACTCTGCTTATACTCTTATCTTGTGCACGCAAATTAACAGGAACAAGCAAACGAATGCTTCTGCATGGGCAGATGCCTTGTGTTTTTATAATCAACCTTTATCTGCTCCCATACTGGAAATATTTCTTGTTTTGTTTAAGATAACACCATCCTCCCGATTTGCATCAGTAAGATTGCAGAGCGTATATTTGGCTTGCGGCAGAGAAGTCATGCTCTTTTACTCACATTTTACAGTCAAAGCTGTTTTTATTTTTCTGCTCTGAACTTTAGGACTGTAAACCTTTAGGTGCTATAAGTCATCAGGTGAAACTGAGGTGAGGTGTTCTCTAAATCTGCTGGAGGAAGGATGCCAGGAGGCAGTGTACACCACCAATCTGCCATAAACAGTTTGATTTTTTTATTAATGATGGGTTTTCACCTGATTAGAAAGGGGTCAGTGAGGTCTTTTATTGTGGGTTAGTTCACCCGACTGATGCAACATCGGTTCACTTCAGAGTTCATTCTTGAGTCTGTGCTTGTTCTGAAATATTTTCAGGATTAAACACATTCCTCTGTCTGAAATAATACTCCTGGACACGTCCTGAAAAATCAGTTACGTCTTCACACACAGCGGCGTTTAAATGAGCAAGAGCTTCTTCTCAGA
>JAOWBL010000602.1:3766-17195 GCA_028564865.1 Zenarchopterus dispar | reverse complement strand
TATAAAATATCAGTAAAGGCCTCAGAGGAAATAAAGAGAATAACATTACACAGAAATCAAAATAAAAACATGTGTGGCTTGAAAAATGGACATAGAATAGAGTATTATATTCTTTGGACACTTCATCTCCGGTTCTGTGTCCTAAAACCCCCTCCACCATCTGCTACCCAGTTTGCTTTCCTCAGCACAGATTAAACCAGTCTAAAAATGGGATTAAGATAGATATCCTGAAAAATTCATTTTCTATGGTTGGTAAATAACCTTTACTTGGGCGTGTATCTGTGAAAGTGTGTGGGTATGTAAGGCGCTTTGCTTGAGCACAGCAGGAGCAAGGCAAAGATGGCCAAAAGGGGAACGGGATGGGGTGGCTGTTTTTCTCTTTCCATCTCTCAAGCAAAGCCAATTTTCTCTCTGACTGAAATGGATTTCCTGAAGATAGCAGATAAAACCTGTCCGTCGGCTCCACCCAGCACACAGCATTATCGTGTGTGTGTGTGTCTGTGTGAAAGAGATGATCAATATGCAGGCTGCTGAGCTGACCTGTGCGGCACGAGGTGAGAGATGGGATTACACCGCAGGTGGCTTTGTGTCAATGAGCGAGTCCCTGCCTGTGAAGGAGCATGCGTTTGACACAATTACATACAGACTGAAGGTCTTAAGTTTACATGGCTCAACACGTTTAGAAAAAGATGTGACGGCTGATTTCCAGGGCGGTTCAAGAATCTGACAAATGAAAGACATATGAAGTATGCCAACACTTGAAGATGTGGGATAAGAAGCCATCTCCAGGTTTGAATCTATAAGACCAATCAAGATCGTTTTAATCCAGTTGTTATTTTCCCTCCATTTACAACTTGCAGTTTGTAAGATAATAAAGTGAAAAAAGCTTCCATGAAAGATCAAATAATTCAATGCTTTATTAGGCAGAGAAGGAAATTTATATTTTTGTATTCATGTAGCATTATAAAAGATAGTGGCCCAAAATTCAAAAATTTACGTTGAAGTAGCAGCACAAGTTAATTTCAGTGGTCAGGGCTTGTTTAGTGAAATTTACGAATGAAATATCATTTACTAATTGAGCATAAGAGACATCCAGTTGGAAGAACAGTCTTAAGCATCAATTAATTGCACAACTGATCATTTACATACTGTGGCATATGTGGTATTTTTTTCCCCCTTTAAGTAGACATTTTTGAAGTGAGAAATATTGGCAACTTATCCGTTACAATCACCGTTCCAGGCATCTCCTGTTCGTTGGTGGAAACAATCCAGCAGGCCGTGCACAACATCAAATGTGCTGATGCACACTTGACTGGTTGTGATTGTACAAAGATAAACACATACACACTTCACCTGAGATGAATGTTTTATGCTTCAGAGAGAAAGCCCACCTACCATACCAAAGAGAATTCTTGAACATCAGGAATGAAAATGTGAAATACTTAAATTTTTGATGAACTGGTTAAAATATACTTGCACTAAAGCCATCTTCTGCTGATAGTTACATAACACAGACGTACTGTATACAGAGACATTAAGGTATTTAGGGGACTGCAGGCACATAAGCCCACAAGAACCCGATGGCTACAATTACATATTTATGACAATTGTACAAGATTTGTCCATTTGTTGGATGCTGTTATATCAATAACATCATGTTTAGATGTATTTTTAACATAGCAGGTTCTTCAGAATTATACCTCCATGTTTAGGAGCCTTGCTTATAAACCAAAGAAAAATAAAATTCAAAAGATCAAATGAAAAGTGAAATGAAATGTCATGATATTCATCTAGATGTTTACCAATCTCTTTCCTTAATTAGTGCCATGCAGTAAATGAAGAGCTGAGGTGGTGTCATCGTGGATGGTATCTGGTTAGACATCAAACTCAAGAGGTTAATATAATCAATACAAGCTTTCTTGGTCTCCTCTTTACACATACATGTGGCATTTGTGGCAACGTGTAAATCCTGGCTGGAATTATCAAGCCTAAATCATGCAGAGACGCTTAGGGGTATCAGTTTCCTCTGTACTCCACTCTCATCTGCTTAAAGACGTAATTTATTTGAATAAGTCTTTATTCAAATATTTGTTTTGGATATAAATGTGTTTCATGTCTATCAAAGTATAGTATCAAAGGAAAACTAGAAAATTGACTGGACACAACACATATTGTTCTATAATCCTGGATTGCTTAGATATTATTTAAAACAATAAAACAAGCTACCCTGTCAGTCTGTAAATCATTTTTCCGGCTAAAACAGTGTTGGCTCTCTAAACACTCCAAGTTAAAGCATGAAAAAGGAAAACAAAATAAAAACAAACAAAACAAAGCAGTAAAGCATCATATTTTTATTTAATATGAAAACTTTTCACACTTGTAGTTTGGCCAACCTTAATACTAACTTTAATATCCACTACAAGGGAACATAGCTAAGCCAAGCAAATGTTATTTATTTATGATTCATGAACCCAGGGCTAACAATAAATGCTGAGTTATGAGTCAGACGAGAACATTACAGCCCCAAGTGAACACATTCACATAGCCAACACCATGTAACTTGTTTATTTTAGCTTGGACAATAAATATGAAATTGCTTTGCTGCCCATATTGCCTCTAAGTCGTGACCCCTGCCTTTTGTTTTTGGGGGTTAACTCTATTTTAAAGAGTTTTAGCAAATCCTTTGAGTGCTGAGAGTCCGAGGCTAACGAGTCTGCACGGGGCCAAACATAATGTAGAAGGTCTGTGTGTGTACGTTTTAGCTTCTTGCTGCCGAGTTCACAACTGGTAACATTTAAAAAAAATTTTTCTTTTTTTCTTTTTAAATAAAATCTTCAGTTAAACCATCACTACTTCAGGATGTCCCACACAATATGAATTTCTGAAATTTGTGCAACTCTTCATTTCTGTTTGTTTGCCTGTATTAGTGGAATATAATAGAATATTTGTCTGGAGATCAACTTTTCTTTTTTTTTTTTAAATCAATCTGTTCAAAGCAGAAGCTTTTAAAGCAGAACTGAAGCACTGAATAATGGGAATGTTTTGTTCAGTTGCTTTAGATGTTGGGTGAAATATGGCTGTGCAATTGAATCTGAAATTCAAGTCGTCGTTCGCAGACCTGCTCTGTTTTTTGTTGATTTCAGCAGATGTGAGGTGGATGTTGATAGATGTCTTTAATGCTACAATAGACGGGAGGGAAAAAGAGAATTTAAAAAAAAAAAAAGAAAGAAAAAGGAAAATCTCATTTTCTATTGCCCCTGGATTCTCATACAAGTATTACTGAACATTTTTATATTTCTCATAAAACATTGTGGTTTTTTTGTGCAGTTTTTTTGTTTTATAATTCTTTGAAATATGAATGTATTTTTCCACTTTAAGGGGTGGAGTCAATCACTCAGTTAATTTTCAGGCTGACCAAATCAAAGTAACTGGAATATGTATATCAGATCTTCAGCTGGTCCTGACCCCTGAAATCTTTGTTCCCTTTGTTACATTTGTTATGGATTACAGCACTAGTAGCCTTTCCTTAGTTTACATAAAAATCAAGTGTCCAAATGACAACAAAAAAAGAGCAAAATTTCAAAAAAAGCACTTCAGTGAACAAAGATATTGATCATAAGTTTCAAATAAAGACTACAGAGAATTATGGTGAAACTCCAAAACTTTGTTTCTTTGGCACCTCAGTAATTAAGGAAGAGAAATAGCTAAAGAAACGCCAATTTATTTCAGTAATCTGGTACTTATTGTGCTTTCCCAACAATAAATGTGAAAGACCTAACAGTCTGTGAGGCAGTAATGCCATTATCTTTTAACGACCCTTAAATAATAGTTAAGACAAAATGCTAATTAGTTTTGAAAGCTTTAAGAATCCTTACCTGCCGTCCCCTCACAGTCTATTAGAAACAACATTGATAATCAGTAATTGCATGAATTGATCATGGAGGCTGACTATGAAATTGATCAAACTGTCTTAACTGCAGACAAGAGTGTTACAGAGATATAGTGTGCTTCAGGAAAGTTACCTTAATGCAGTCTAATAAATAATTAGAGGGATTGGCAATGACAGGATGTGCTATTCTGAGCCAGATTACCCAGCTTCTTGAGCTATCTGATCAATCACCAGTAATAAAAGCTTTCAGAAAATGAATGAAAGCCTGGCAAGAGGACCATAACATTCAGCTTATTCCTGTTGCTCATGGCACCGAGATCTATGGAACAATCAGACTGTGCCAACTCAAATCATTCAAACAGATTTGTGAAGAGGTTCCCGTGGCTGGAAAGACAACTGAACAGCTTTAAAACAAACGGTAACCTAAATTACAAGAATGCAGTCGAGGAGAACTGTGTCACAAAATGGCCATTCATTTAGCTTGTGCTTGGTCCAGATTTTATCTGGATAAACAAAACAGTCAAAAGGACATTGTTTCATGAATGTCCATAAATTTATTTTCTAACTGAGTGGAGTCTTTGCTCCAGTTGATATATTTCCCCCTCAAAATTATACTAATAATAAATCTATTTAACTCCCAGGATATTTCTTTGCTTCACGCAAATTATTTTTGATGTGGTCAGGTCAGATTGCTAAAGCCTTACTTTTGCTGAATCTTTGAAAGAAATTCTTATGACAAAATAGAAGTCTCTATTAAGATATTTTTGCAAGAACAGCCAGAAGGTAAAGGTGATCAAAGCAGCTAATTATTCATGGGACATTAAGGCTGTGTACTGGTGCAGAGAGTCACCCAGGTCATGGTGACTCTCAAAGGCTTGCAATAAGGTGACTGGACTTCATTCTCTTTTGTTTTTGAAGATCTTTCACCTTCTACATGGAAAGTTCAAACTAAGGATAAGAACAGTGATCAATTGATCCTCAATGTGAACTCAACAGCTCAAGGTTCACTTTGGGGGTGAAGGCAGTGGTCGATACCTCCCTTTAACTGAATAATAGAAGCTCTACATATTATCCCACAACTGTAGGTTGTAACAGCTATTTTATAAGCAACCATGAAAAAAAGCTGCAGGTGTTTGCTGATGCAATGTGGTAAAATTGGCATCCATGTAGCTCGCCCACTTGAGTGGACGATTCATGTATCAAAGGCGAGTCCTTACTGTACTGAGACGCAGTGAACTGTACATCATCTTTTCTGCCTTTTCTCCGTCAGAGGCTGACCAGTCCTAAAATAACGTGTGTTAGTGGAACCTCATGACTGATGTACACACTTCCTATTTAAACAGGTGACTGGCTTCTTGGTGGGAGGAACATGCATCATACGACTGACAGTCTCTGGAAAATGTTGTGACACCAGTAATTTACAGAGTCGACGCTCCTAAAAGCATCATTTTCCTTCCTTTTAAACATGAAACGACTTTTGCCTCTAAACCTCTGCTCAGTGATAGTATGGTAAATCCTCAACCATTCTTTGCCATTTTTGCTTTTAAAGGTCATAAAACAGCTGAAAATGAAGCATGTGGTTTACTTTGCTCTGACCATATTTCTGATTTCAAGTAGAAATTGCACAGTTGCAGCATAAATTAATTATCAAGACATACCACCACGGAAAAAAAAACCATAAAAAGAACTGAGAAAATTAAATATGATTTAGCACACTTTTACATTAAATGCCCTAGTCAGCAAGAAGCCATCTTCGTTTCTTGTTTTTCTTCAAGTAACATCACAAGAATAGTTTCATATCTGGAAGCTCCATTTCCAAATTGATACCAGTTGTTATAAACTGGCCTTTATGCAGACCAAGACTAGATGTAATAGAACTGTAAATGTCTACATGTGCAGAAGGAAAGATGATATACGGTGCTATGATGTTATACGACGAGATTTTTCCCAGTGGAGTTTCAGCCGTTTTCACTCACATGTGCACATCCAGCAAGCATAGCACATCAGATTTGACGTGTAGTACATGATCATAGTGGTGTAACATGGACGTAGGTCTCTTCTGACAATGAACTAAGATGCAGAAAAGGAGATCTGTCTTATTTTGAAAACTGTCTTTCAAAATGGACTAGCAGAGACATAATTGTATTTAATGTCATTAACTTTGCAATCTGCAACTAATGTACTACATAACCCGTCTCTGTCTCCCCTTCTCTGAGGGTGACAGCTTCCTGATGGGCAGCCTGCTGTCCTGACAGCTCTCACTCGCAGAGATCAGCTAGGCAGTGTCTTGTAGACTACAAGAGCATCCACAATGTTCTTTGATCACTTATCTACTCTAATATCAACGATTTCTAGCAGGATCCACCTCACATCACTTTGGGTTGTTCGAAGAGATGAGTGGAGACCCTGGTTCTGGTCATCTCGTAAAAGGGGATTTTCATCACAATCCAACATCATTATTTTTTGTTCTGTTTGATAACTGTAAAACAAAATGCTTGAAAAGGATGGGAATCTCTTATTGTAAATAATCTTACATATAAAAATCTGAATTTATAGCTCACGTGATCAATAAACATGCCTCAACTGTTATTTTTAGTGGCTGCATTTTGACCGAAAGTGAGACAGAGCACTTCACAACCGTCCTTTTTTTTTCTTTTCTTTTTTTTTGAGAATTTTAAGTTTTTTTCCACAACTGATTGGTGTTCTCCCCTGTTTCTCCTTCATGTACTACTTCCTTCTTTTTTTCTCTCTCTTACTAGCCTTCATAGTTATTGCCCTCTCTCCTCTTTCCCTCCCAGAAGCACTTAGCCTTAATTAGCGGAAGTACTGGAAACCTTTTATTTCGTTCATCTCTGCATACATTCTTTACTTGCTTCCTACAATCCTACACTTCTTTTCTTTAGTGGATGAGGGTTCATGCTGGGATCTCGACGCAGACGGGGCTGTTAAAAGCCTGCCAGTAGGGTGCATACAGCCAGGAGCAGCTGCAATCTTACTGATCAAATTTTTATCAAAGAGCTTTTTTTTCCTTTGGAGTTTGAGCCAGACTGTGACACAGAGAGAGGGAGAGGGAATCAGTCGTCTAATGCACATTTTCCTCAGATAAAGAAAAAAAAAAACTATAATTGTTGCCATCATTATCATCAAAAATTAAAAACAAAACAAACAACAACAAAAAAAAAAACCTTTCTGCCAACAGCATCATTGGAGATTTTTATGAGTCTCAAAGAGATTCAGAAACAATAAAGGTTTTGTAAGCAAAAGGAAAGTATACTAAGATTACACTTTCTCAGCTAATGTAATCTTTAACTGTCACTATAACTTCAACACTTTCTCCAGACAGTTTTCAGTGCTTTTGTAAGAACACATTTAAACGTCAGCAAGTTTTACATTTGAACATATATTTTCCTGTATTTCCAGCAATAATACTTGAAAGAAAAAAAAAAGTTTGAGCTTTCGGGAGTGTTTCATCAGATACTACAAGCCCTTTTGTCTCTTCAAGCAAAACTGAACTTGACTGCCACTGAAAATGTAAGAAAAGAGGAATTCTGACTCATTTTGACATGCCTGGACCAGCACGTTTTTGATTGTTGGTCTGGACTCCTCAGTTTCTTGTGAGAGTGTGGGCACAAAAAAAAAAAAAAAAAGAACAAAGTATCTACACATGATCTGAAACTGATACCAAAACTAAAATCACACCTACAGTCGTGTCAAATCAGTTAAATTCAATTCAATTTTATTTATATAGCATCTATTACAATACAAATTGTCCCCAGCCGCTTTTCAGAGACTCAGAGCATGACTCCTGAGCAAAAATTAAAAAAAACTATGGCTGGCCAAAAAAAAAAAAATCCCCTTTGTGGGGGGGTAAAAAAAAAACCCAAAAAACTATAAGCCAAACAGTAGCAAAAAACAAACAACAACAAAAAAAAACTTGAGAAGGAAGAAACCTTGAGCAGGACCTGGCTCATGTCTCACTGTCATAATCCCATGTTTCAGTACACAGATTTCTCAGAACTTATCCTCTTAGGTATACAAGTATTCAATTACTCAACTCTCCACTCCAGATAAAGATAACCATGAGTGCTCCAGGTATGTCTGACTAGTTCAGATCATGGAATTTGATAAAGCAGAATTCAAATATCAATATTTTGATTTCATTCTCTATGAAAGTGTTGAGTAGGGCTAATATCTAGTTCACTATTTTCTAAAAAATTCAGTTTAAATTCAGCCAACAAAAAGCAGCTAATGTCAAGAGGCTGAATGTTTTTCAAGAACAGTGTCTATTCTACAGCTTCATTGTCTCCATTCAACTCTAACACACACTCTCTCTCACTCAGTGCCCAGAAGTGATGAATTCTTCTTAAATGATCAATCTAGTAAATGAAGTTGACTTTGGAGCTACGTCCAGCATGTGAAGAAAGAAAACTGAACTCCAACACCCAACATGTATGGTGTCATGCCTATTCAGCTTAACACAAACTCTCTGTCAGATAGGTTCAAAAAATATATTGATCATAAATTGCGGTGTAAAATACGATTTTGCATGCATTATTTATCATTTATATAGTACATTTCAAAAGCAGACATAACTATCAAATTATCACAATGCTGACTATTTATGTGGATTCAACTCCATACCAACTTTGTATTTAAGCTGAAATTGTAGGTTAAATGATCAATTATCAATAATATTACAATACTAAAATATACTCAGTTCAGTTAAGTCAGCTGATAATTCTCCACCAGTTCAAGCTCAGTTCATTATTTTATTACTCCTATAAATCTTATGCTGAGACTAGCTGACTCCCCTTAGTGCCACCCAGTCATGTTTCAGCACCATGCCAACTTTCAGTCAGTGCCGCCCCACCATCAACAGTCATCTTCATCAAAAGTGCTTAGTCCTCCGAGACCACCCATGAGCGATTTATCTACCCTGTCTAGCCTTTCGAGGACCCTGACCTGCAGCTGAATGAGGGAGACCTCTCAAGTCCCTTCTGAAATGCAGGAGGGCAATAAAATGAGGGACTCTCATCAAAAAGGAATGGAGCTGAGTGTGACTACTGAAAGATGACCTTAGAGGTACCGTTTTTTAAGTGACAGGTTTTTTAAAAAAACGATTTTATTTTAATTGAGCCGTTATATAAGCCAGGAATCTGGGAGTGGTTCTGGATTTAGACCTGCCTGAATTTTAACAGCCACATTAAGACAGTAGTGAAGTCAGCCCACTATCACCTAAAGAATCTATCAAGGATTAAAGGACTGATGTCTCAGCAGGACTTAGAAAAACTTGTCCATGCTTTTATCTTCAGTAGACTGAACTACTGTAATGCTGTTCTCACAAATCTCCCTAAAAAAATCCATCAAACATCTGCAGTTAGTCCAGGATGCTGCTGCCCGAGTCTCCACTAAGATCAGGACAGTGGACCACGTAACTCCAATTCTTAGATCTTTACACTGACTTCCTGTCTGTCACAGGATAGATATTAAAATTCTGCTGTTGGTTTATAAACCTCTGAATGGTCTAGAGCCAAAATACATCTCTGATCTCTTGGTCAATTAAGAACCAACCAGAACCCCCAGGTCATCAGCGTCATCCCTATTGTCTGTACCCAGAGTGAGGCAGCATTCAGCTTTTATGCTCCTCACTTGTGGAACACACTCCCAGAATGCATCAGGGCTGCTGAAACTCTCAGTTGCTTTAAGTCAAGGTTGAAAACCTTTTTATTTACTGCTAAATTTCAGTAATCTACAGCAATTTACTACAACCTTTATTTCTTGCATCTCATTTGTTTTATTCTTTTTCACTTATATTTGTCTGTAATTATCTCTGCTTTTAAACTCTTACTTTTTAATGAATTTTTAAAAATGTTTTTTATATAAAGCACTTTGAATTCTATTGTACACGAAATGTGCTACACATATAAATTTGCCCTGCCTTGCTTTACGGCCTGCTGAAATTTAATCTCAGATTTTAAATGTGAATTATTCCCTGCTGTCTTTAACATGACCCCTGCCTCTCGCCTGTGATGGGCTGGGATTGGCTCCAGCAGACCCCCGTGACCCAGAAATGGAACAACGGGTCAAGAAAATGGATGGATGGAGGGGTGTCTTTAACATGCTCATAATGTTTTTTTCTCCTCTCCCTCCCATAGAGGCAAAGGAAGCAACCGATCTTCACCACATGGGTGACAATAATGCTAGTGGAGTGAATAGTCCTTCATAAAAGATCACCCTCTGAGAGTAATTTTCTCAGCAATAATGGTAAATTTTCAAATTTTAAGTGATTAGGTATGGGGGTTTTAGATGAAAAAAGGATATGTCACAGTTGGCTTCATAGAAGTTTTCACTTAAATGCTGATTTTTAATTTCTTCATTTATTTTTATATCATGATATGATGTTACTGAACTCACTTAAAAAAAAAAAAATCCTAGTTGTAAGTTTAGTATCTTCTGACATTGACAAAAGTGTGCAGATCAGTTTAAAAAAAAAAAAAAAACTATACAAAGACACATTCTCCAAAACAAGTGAAAGTAACATATTAAATAATCATATTTGTATAGGTGCCATGTAAAAAGCAGCTCTTCTTGGTTTTTTTTAAGTTTATTAATGCTACAACTAGTTCACATAAGAAAAAATATCCATCCAGGCTCTCTGAGTTAAAATGTTGAAATGTTTGCTAACTTGGAAATGGGCCTTGTTCTAAAGTTTGACTTGTTCCCCCACCATCTCTCCCTGCTAAAGAAACACAAAGTCCTACTTCCAGTCCACTTCCATGACTACGATGAAGATGTTGGACATCACCCATGACATGAAAGAGAAACAAATTTCTGCACAAAACCTAAAGAGGCAGGTTTTGGCATTCATGGAAATTTTAGTAGTGCTGAACTTTTCGCAGGTACAAACAAAATCTTGTGCCTGTGACCACGCGTAGAGCTTCTATAAATGACTGCATATAAAAATGGCTCATGATATTCAAAATGTACAATGCCTTAAAAGAGACTGTTACAATATGCAGAAACCTTTAAAGCCTGTTTTAAACATGATGATAAATAAGAAATCTAACACATTTATCTTTTATGCATTTTAAGCAATATGCATTTTGCAAATTTAAGCTTCAGAATTTGTTTCTTAAAATGCCGAGGGGTTGTTAGGGTTGATAGGCTAACAGATATTCATGTAACAAGTCAGGCCCAATGAAGCGCACCAGTGTTGTCAGTTAAAGGGAGGTGGTTTTGCTTGAATGACACAAGTGGCAACAACCTGCTTTATAAACCCTAGAAAGTGTGCACCATCTGGCCTGCACTTTGAATTCTCTTGTACACGAAATGTGCTATACGTATAAATTGTGTTTCTGCTGTTGTGTCTAACAACATTCCAGAGAATTGGGGCCTTCCAGTGCCTGAAGTCAGTGATCCACCACAGTGTCTGCCTGCAGAAACAGTTCACAATGTCCCCGATGACGCTCCTTGGACATGCCAGCAACTTATGGAATGATTTTACGGTAAATGGTTTTGCAGGGATTTATGCTAATTATTGTGCAGCAGGAGCACTCAGCTGGATCAACTGGAACTCATAAACGTGCACACATTCTCGCAAGTAAATCAGAGTTTTAGGTGGAGTTTGTGAACCCTGGAGTGGGTTTGTAGTAAGTAGTTGATTTGTGTGCAACTGTACTTGCAGATGTAAAAAGATTTTGTATGCACTCATAGCATGAGCGCATATGTGTGTGTGTGTGTGTTCCGTGTAAGTGGTGGGAGATCAGTTCTTGGATACATCAAGATGCAGGCTTGGATAACTTTGAATTTATTCAAGATGGTCACAAATTGTACTTAAAATTTGACCAAATAGTCTAATTGTTCATTTATAAGAGTGTTTTGCAATATGAAAGGCAAAACTCAAGTACCTGGACAGTCTATGATGTCCATGTGAAGTCAACAAATGACAGAGCAAAGATCCAATAGGCATCCACTAGTGAAATATGAAGTTTCAAAAGTTTGCCTTTATTCATTCATTCAATTTTATTTTTAAAAAAAAGGAAAGAAAAACTGATTCACTCGAGGCTCACAGGATCCAATAAAGAATTCACTCACTCCATCTTCACTCTTGTCGTGCACCATCTGTCCAGTTAATCGACCTACATGCAGCAAGATTCACATTCCACACCTCAAACAATGCAGACATGAGAAAAGAAGCTTCTTACCTCTTTTCCAGACAGGTAGTAGGCCGACAGCAGACCTCCAACAAACCTGATGTTCACTTCAAACACAGACACTTCTGCATTCTGTGGTAAGATAAAAGAAAAAAAAAAAAAGATAAACACATTAGAATGAATGTACATTTTTGCTCCAATGTCAGTGAATTACAAAAGCATTCAAATATTCCACAGCTGCCACTTGGCCTCAGGGAGGATTTACACTGGGACATACTGTATTTATGTCTATATTTGCAGTTATATTCATATTTAGTCAATATTACATGTGACTATGTAAGTGCTTTATATTTCAGGCTGGAATGCAGGAGTCACAGCGGGCTGAGAATGAGCTGCTTGTTGCTGCACAGACTGATGAAATTCAATGTTACATCTATCAGCAAGCTGCTGGTCCCTGACACTTAGAAAAACCATCGAGCAAGATGCTTCAGACACTGAACACACATTCCATCTTATTTGCTTCATTTATTAATTCAAAACTTATTTAAGACACTTTATAGGCCAGCTCAAGAAGCCCATAGCACCAAAATTATAATGAAAATATATCAGCAGATCGCTTTGTCATCACATTACACACTGCCAACACTAGAGGGGAACAAGAAGAGGAAGAGAAAGAGAGAGAGAAAAAAAACAAAAACTTTTTCTTCTACTTCCCCACCAAAATCCTCAGATACTAAATATTATAATACTAAATGCATCTATTTATTGACTTAATGTATAGCTCAGAAAATAAATGACTTTGTCTCAGGAGCAACTCACATGCGACATGTTTATGATCAGTATTCCAAGTCAGAGCTGTTGTGTGTGACTGACAGCTCTCATACATCACTGCTGTCAACCACGCTCAGATAGGAAAATAGGCTGTCCTGTGGAAAAACAAATCATGTCCCAGACAAAATGGGTCCTGTCATTTTCCTCAAGTCTAAGTGACTGAATAGGATGTTTATGCGGCTAATTCGTACTTATTAAAACCGAATTATTTCTTGTACACACTCAGGAAGATGTAATGCCAAATGGCAAATCTTCTTCCAGGTACCTGATGTTCATTAGCAATGCAGCTGCTTTCTTTCTCTCTTTTTTTTTTAAATATGTGCATCAAACCTTCAATGAGTTCATGTTTGACTTTAATTCTACCCCTTTAGCCCTTTACCCCTTTAGTATAACCAATATTCTTACATATTTCAGAGCACTGATTGTGCATTAGCTCATGTGATTGTCCTTAGCTCCCATCTCTGCCTTCAACTTTGAGAGTCAGTGGCTTTGAGAGTCAGCAGTTACATAAAGTTCTCTCGCTCTTGGAGAAGCTGACAGGCAACGAGTCGAGTTG